>MU227491.1:7219479-7237653 GCA_018584345.1 Thuja plicata | reverse complement strand
TGTTTAGTGTTTATTTCCTCTCTCTCTCTCTCCCCCCTTTTCCCTCGCTTTGTGTGTCCTCTCTACCCCCTTCCTTTTTATACATCTTTTGAGTGAGGCTTTGTCTGCATCTTATATTTTTACATTTCTTGCACTCTCTCTCATCCCGATGATGGATCACCGAGTGTGATCCAAAACGTTGATGCTAAAAACACTTACACAATCAAATCCAGAAGCAAATAATTGACTTATTAAATTACTTTAGGGACTGCCATGGCCCTGTCCAAAATGATTGAAATTTTATGGCTAATTAGTTCATCTATATCAGTAGTAGGTGGAGCTCTAGGGATTCTGGCCACCATCTACTCTAGTTAAAGGTAAAACCTTACTTTAATAAATCTCTAATATAATGCTGTTTCATGTTGACCTCCACAGATTTCAAATAAAATAGTAGAGCAGAGAGTGACTTCAACTGTGAAGCCGGTATGGACCCTTCCCTTATACTGAAAGACTCCTTTTCTAAAAGGACTAATTGAATCTGTAGAGAAAGCTAGCCAAAAAGAATTAAAAAACTGGGATCCAGATCCAATCAATATATAATTCCGTATAATTTTCCTTGTAGTGAAAATTTCCCATCCTTTAAGGATATATTTTAAGGCTGTTTTTGTATAATAGCAATAGGAAAGACAGGTATCTTGGTTTCAATGCCACTACAGAGTGAAAAATCTAAATTTTTGCTCCTAACTTTCGCCAAAAAAGTAGCTTTGTTCGACAACAGCACGCATATAAAGGAAGCTTTCTGAGGCTCAGTAGATGACATCAAGATTCAATAGAATCTCTATTTCCAGTTTTGGGATGTATCATAGATTGTCTAATTTTCAATTAATTTGGTATTCCAATCTAGCATTCTAAGCAGCAAGGTATAGAGACCTCGAGTACCAATACCAAAAAATTCGTAAGAGACAGTATAGAAAGACATTTATTCCTCCTTTCCAAAAGAACTAATTAAATTATGTACAAAATAGTAGCCACAAAGTATCAAAAAATTGGGATGCTTAAACCTGGAAAGAGATCAAATCAAGATATAATTCCTCAAAACTTTCCTTGTAGCATTTTTTTACCATCCTTGAAGGATATATCTCAATGTTGGTTTGGTATAATAGCAATAAACGAGACATGTATCTGGTTTCACTGCCATCCCAGGCCAGAAAACTCTAAATCTTTGTTACTAAATTTCCCAAAAATTTCACAGCAGCTTAGTTCCACAACAGAATGTATATAAAGCAAGCTTTTGGAGGCTCCATAGATGACATCAGAATTAAATAGAATCTCCATTTCTAATTTTCAGATGTATGGTAGATTTTCTAGGTTTCATTTAATTTGGTATTCCAATCAGCAGGGTGTAGAGGTCTCTAGTATCAATCCCAAAAATTCTTGAGAGAGTATTGAAAGATGTGTATAATCCTTGTTTATCAAAGAAGTAATTAAATCTGTAGAAAAGAATAGCCACAAAGTATCAAAAAATTCGGATGCTTAACACCAGAAAGCGATCCAGTCAATATATAATTCTGCATAATTTTCCTTGCAGCCAAACTTTTCCATTCTCGAGGGATAAATTTAAAAGCTAGTTTGGCGTAAGAGCAATAAAATTGACATGTATCATGATTTCATTACCACAACAGACTAGAAAGGTCTAGATCTTTGTTCCTGACTTTCACAAAATATTCAAAGCAGCTTGGTTCCACAACAGCATGACTATAAAGCAAGCTTTCTGAGGCCCAATAAACAACATCTATATTAAATAGAAACTCCATTTCTAATTTTGAGATGTGCCCTATATATTCTAGATTTCATTTAGTTTGATATTGCCATCTAGCATTCTAAGCAGCAGGGTATACAGGCCTCAAGTATCAATACCAAAAACTCTTAAGAGACAGACAGTATTGAAAGATATGTTTAAACTTTGGTCCTCCCTTCTGAAAAGAACTAATTAAATCTGTAGAAAAAAATAGCCACAAAGTACCCAAAAATCAGGATGCTTAACACCGGAAAAAGATCCAATCAAGATATATTTCTACATAAATGTCCTTGTAGCAAAAGTTTCTCATCCCTGAAGACTATATTTCAAGGCTAGTTTGGTATAATAGCGATAAAAAAACATGTATCATCGTCTCAAGCCACTACAAACTAGAAAAATCTAAATCTTTGTTCCTAACTTTCCCAACAAATTGAAACCAGCTTTGTTACACAACAACATGCGTATAAAGCAAGCTTTCTCAGGCTGAATAGACAACATGAAAGTTAAATAGAACCTCCAATTCCAGTTTTCAGATGTGTCGTAGATTTTCTAGGTTTTATTTAGTTTGGTATTCCATTCTAGCAATCTAAGAGCAGGGTATAGAGGAATTGAGTATCAATGCTGAAAATCAGTTCACTACTTCTGATCAACCATAGTAGCCTCCAAAGCATTATCAATGAACATAAAAGTTATTTTTTCTGTTTCCTAAAAAATTAAAAATTATAAACAACTTTTAACCGATTTCATGTAGATCATTGTTCCAACCAAAAGAAATTATCCAATTGCCAAATCCCTTTTTAGACTAACTGGGAGCAGAGCTCTCTCTCAAACACATCAATAAGGTATTTATCTACGACAACATCCACCAGATTGATCAAAATACTTGTGTTTGTTTCCTATCAGTGAAAAGTGACACAGACTGCATTTTTAATATATGACCTGACTTTCCAAATTGGGTTGGACATAGAAGATTTTTAAGTGAAAGTATTAAAAGATCCAAAAATCAGACCTATGATGCACAGAACTCAGCAAGATTGCTAACCTTTAGTGAATGATGCTTCTCAATAAAATCTATTATGGTGTTCCCTAAATCTGGATATTAAAATCTACTTTGTGGCCAGTGCATTGCCCAAAATGTAATGAGCCCTGCTGGCTCAACCTCTATCCAACTAACAACTGTCTGGTTTTAATTTATGAAGAGTTTGTATTCCTTGTGTTGTTTTGAAATTATATATATATAAATCATGAAATTTACAAATCATAGACATCACATGAAATGATATTGAAACTTGCAATTTACCAAATGAGGCTGCTTATTTTCATTTATTGTTTTAAACAAGGCATAACATCTGCACATGAAATATAAAAATGGTAATTGCAGCAAATGTAAGAAACCTGGACCCAGACATAGCCTCTTGGAATTTGCCTGAATGCCTCAAAAATTACCATATGGTGCTGAAAGTCTGCTAGATGCCCAATTAGGAAGTGAATTGAAATGCTAAAGTGCTGTGCGATCAGACTTGGAAGCCAAAGACCAGGCCCTAGGAGTTTCACGTGGGCTTGGTCTAGTAATCGGCTGCTTCAGAAACTCCTCTCAACCTGTCTTATGACCTGTGATCTGTTATTTGGTGGCTGCCTTTAACACCCTCTGCATTTATCCTCTAATCTGAATTCAAAATAACTCTCTGTACCTAAGAAATTGAAGCACAATTATGGCTCCTAAATGAAGCCATCTTGGAATGCAAAATTCAATGGATCTTTCACCATTTCAAATTGCTCAAAACATTGAAGAATTGACGCCCTCCAATGCAGATAAATTGCAAAAACCTTTGTATCTTCACAATTCCCAAGAACAATCTCAAAACAATGTCAAAAGCTCATTCAATCATGAAAATTGATTTCCTTGAGGCTTTTATAACATTCTCAACTTGGTTCGATTCTGGCATTGGCTTTTTTTAAAATATTTGTTTTTTTTTAACTTATGGTGTTCTTGGGTTATATCATTAAATGAGAGCCTTTTTTTTAAAATAAGACATTTAATGCCATTAATTATATAACTTGGCCCCATTCACTTTATTATTTAATAATTGGCTTTATAATAAATTATTAATAAAGTTTGCTTTATTAATATTTTAATAACATGAACTTGTGCCAATGAATTTTAAATCATTGAGTCAACTGGAGGTTAGGGGAGCCACTACATTTACCATGACCAAGTGCCCTACCCAAAATAGTAATTGTGCATATATTTCTTACTATAAATAGTAAGTCCTTGAATAACTGCTCAAGCCCAAGATGCCAAAATCAACGCTGCAACATGACATGTTCAGGCGCACTGCTAAAGATAGAAATTGTGATATCCCATTATTTTGATAAATCTACAAACATGTAAATAAGGCGTAAGGAAAATTAACATACCTTGTCTTGCATATATTTCTGCATCCTGCATGTCAGTTAGTCATTCTTGCATACACATTCCATTCATGTTTTCATAAATGCATTCATTCATGATGTACCATCACATATATATGCATACCTACACACATATGCATCCATACATACATATACATTCGTACATACACATGCATACATATACATGACCCACATCCATACCATTATACCATAGTCTTCATATCACTGACATACATATACATGCTACAATGCTCTCAAGTACATAACCGAGCATTCTATCATGTATGGGTATGCATCTCTGCAACACTATATTCATGTATATCTTCGTGAGAATGGCATCGTAATCAGTACTATCCATGATCAGGTGTCACTGTCGATCCATGGTTTGATCACAATAATAATGTATGATTAATATGAATAATCTAAATAATTACTATAATAATCATTTATGATTATTATGAGTAATGGTAATTCTCAGCGATGGTTATTCATTCACCATCGATACTTGATTGTTATTTCTGACTGCAATAACATACGATTATCCATAAATCGTATTATTAATCATTAACATATGGCAGTTCATGGTAGCCAAACAAATCATATTTGTTAACTAATAATTATGGCGGTAAATGATAACAAAGGTTGGCAGATGTTCATCGTGCCCCTTCGGCACTTATATATATCAAAGCAGATCGGCTAAGCAAAGACGTGATTTGAGAATTGATTTTATAAACCGAACTCCCTTTGTGGATTCCCCCCCGAGCAGAGCATGACGGTTGCTAGCGCAACCTTCATTAAGTGCAACCATTATTATTGCAGATCAAAGACGGCACCAAACAAGCATATACATATTTGATACATCAGAGACGGCTCCAGAATAGAAGATTTCATAATTTATAATAAAACTTCGGAGACGGCATTTTCTGCCAAGAGATCATCCTGTAATCGCAGCATACATCTCATTGTATATTAGAGACGGCTCACAGGGTAATGTGCATATTTCATATTGATAAATCTGAGACAGCCAGTTTACATATATATTAAAACATATTGCTTTGAACTGCCAAGTATATATTGCAGTCATGAAGTTGAACTACCCCTTGTATTCCATTGTGGCATTGGAATTATAGTTGTATATATATTTTCCTTTTCCATTATATAATACATTTGTGCATTTCCAATATCATTGCATCTGTACATTGCATCGTGCTACTGCATTATAATTCATTAGTACATTTGCATTATCATGGCATTTGGTATTACCAGTCATATATAGTCATCCATGTACCATTGCATTGTTATTAAGCATTTGGAATTACCAGTCATATTCCCATTTCATCATTTTGTGTTCCTAATTCACAAACATATTACATCTAAACTGCACTTTATATTAACCTACTTAGTGTCCAAATAGTCTAAAAAGGGGACATTACAGAAATCCTAACTTTCCTGAAATAGACACTTACTATAGATAGTAAGTGTGCCAAATTGAACCAAATGAAGAGAAATCCGATACAATCTTGTCCTCTAGAAAGAAAAGAGCCTCCTATTCTGCCAACTTGGAACCCTCTAACCATCTGACTTAGCCTATGAGGACCAATAATAGGCTAATCCAATCATAAACCATATCATCCCAAAAGGGGGTCATTACACAAAAGTTCTAAATATTGTAGGCCGATCCCAACTATTTATTTGTAACAAGTGCATATATCCCATCTTACTGCTTGCCCCTTCTTTTTACCTCTTCATCAGAACCACAAGAATCCTGAGCCACTTTTTGCGTTTGATCCCAATGAGCATCAATAAAAAGCCAAAACGAAACATAATTTATACTGAATGAAGTTAAAACCTTTCAGAAAAATTCAGTTCTGCTTGCAAGTGATAACAAATGATCTTGTCATTTCCGAAGTTTCTACTGATTTTTGCATCAGCCTACCTCACAGTTAAAGTTAAAACCTTTCAGAAAAAATCAGTTATTCTTGCAAGTAATAACAAATGCACGTTATTTCCAAAGTTTCTACTGTTTTTGCATCTTCCTGCCTCACAACTCTTTAAAAAGAAAGATAAGAGCAAATTATCAAATAGCCGATAATATCTTGAGTATGATTATCACAAAGAAAGATCACACTAGCAGCAACATTTGGAAGTACCCCTTAGTCTGAGAAATGAATCTGTAATCGGGTCTCAGGATCCCGATTACAGACTGGGAAGAACATGGGAATTTCCTTCACAAATGGGAAAATCTTTACTATTTTGACTGCAGAGAAACTTTGTTTATGTCATTCATCCCTTTGTTCATGGCACTCACAGTGTCTTATTATGATCATGCTCTTTACTTCCTAGCAGTTCATTGATGTTACACCCTCTTAGTGAAATCTGTCATACATGAACTTTTACTGTCTTCATGTATTGACACTTTTTGTTTACACAGAAAGCATATTTCTTCTATGAGAAAACAATCCCATACTGCTGTAACCATGAATACGTTTTCTTTGAATACACATAACATGGCATGAGGAGAAAATCCTAACAAGAAGCTCAAAGGCGTCTACCAGTAGGAAAGAAAACATCAGATCACAACCCAAATGTAAGAATCACAGAAACAATAATGTGTTTTCATCTTGTATGAAATTTTACAAGAAAACTTGAAAAAAATGAAAGAAAAACCCTAGAAGGAAAGAGAAAATACAAAACGATTCACTTCCACCACAACACGCATAGTAAAAAACCCCTAATAAAATGCTCAAAGCCCCAAAACATAGCCTGTTAAAAAAAAACGTGAATGGAAACAAAAATGAGTTTGAAAGGAACTCGAAATGCATCAAACTGATACCAAAAATGCTTGATAACTCTGCTACGTGGCTTATAAAACTTTGGAAGAGTTCTAGTTAGAGTAAAACACAATCCCCTTTTAATGTGTCCACCATTAACCTCGGGCTTTTAAGACAGATGGCGAGTTGCAAAGATAAATATATGCCAGAGAACTGCAATTTGGGCTTCAGAACAAGCCGATAATGGTGTTTGCAATGATCTAAAGAAGACCGAAATGCCAAAACGATGCTTCTAAATGCCTTGCGTGAGTTTTTTGGTGACCATACACATAAGTCGAAATACAAGAAAGGAAGTAAAGACGGGCTTTAGAAGCCACGATGCAAGTGCTGGACGAGTTTTATGGAAGTTGCTGCAAGTTTTTTATTTACAAACAATTTGTCCTCTAAAAATCACGTCTTGGCCATAGACTAGTTTTAATAAACACAGTGCAGATTGGAAATCCCTCATATATGGTTTTAGACTGCAAAACACAAATGCTAGGCTGCTAGAAACAATATAGACGGGCTTTTCAATTACTATTGCAAGTCAAAATGCATTTGAAACTCGTCTAGGGTATAAACCGCAAGTTTGGAGATCATGGACAGGCTTTTGGAAGCCATAAACAAACTTCAGACATGCTGCAACTTCTCCAAACATCGCCACCTTCCCTTTCTAGACGGATTTTTAACATTTGTTTGCATTTTAAAAGTCTTCAAATGCACACATACAACCTAATGACGGGTTTTTTAGTATGTAATGCAAGCAAAAATTGCCACTCTTTACTTAAAATAAGTTTCTTATATTACTTTGCAAGCATAATCACTTTAAAAAGAAAAATATGTAATGAGACTTAAAAAGCCCATTATTACATTAAAATCTAATTAAAGTGCACATAATGGTGGAGTTTTATTTCCAGATTGCAAGTAAATGATTTCCAAGATGTTGCGCAATGACTGACAAAAAGTCCACTTAACATGACTTAAGAGACCTTGGTGGATTTTTACTTCCATTTTGCACGATTTAAAATAAGAAATAATGACTTGCAATCAAGCTTAAAAAGCCCACCTGCAGTGCACTTAATTCCTCATTATCGCTTGAAATCTAAGTTTTCGGTTTGGACTCGGGTTCGGATGCAGGTTTCAGATGCGGGTTCGAAATTCGTTCAAAACAATTTTGGGGTGGGTTTCGAATTCGTTTTGGGTTCGTCTGTACAAAAACATATATATATATATATATATATATATGCAACAGCACATAAGTTCATACACCACTATGCTAATAGTAAAGAAACATAACAAAGTACACCACCCTATATATTAATGTTTTAGTCCAAATGGCATATGTTTTACCTTTTTGACCTTTTCAGTGGTCTATCTTAGGGTTTGGAGGGTTGGATTGACTAAAAAAGACCAAAAAAACCTTTTAAAAAAGTCAAAAAATCCATTTTTTGGCCAAATTCGGCTTGAGTTCTGCCGCAGATTTCCAAATTCACCATAAAAACAGCATAAGTCATGCCGGATTTGTCTGACAGACTTTGGATAGACTTCGAAGGTCTGCAGCAGACTTTTGAAAGAATATGATAAGGACCAGACTTTTGCAAGAATCGGACCAGACTTTGGGGTTGCAAGGAAAGAATTTGGTAACAAAGCTTGAAATATGACTCCGAATTAAGCTTATGATAGCTCGACATGAGTGGAATTCAAACTGCAACAAACCTAGGGCAAAAACAAAGCTGAAAAAAAAAACTAGGAAAATGCTGTAGAAAGTTTTAACTACGAAATTTTCCATAGTGTTGCCCCAATTTTGCAAATATAAAATTGCGGACAACAAAAAGGAAGCTATCTACACCCTTCAGAGATTGTTACGAGTATAAGTGAGGGGAATTCTTAGTATTTCAAGATTATTCAAATCTATACTTGTAGTCATACCTGTATAAAGGGAGAATTGTGCCATATTTTGGGGAGATGTTAATTATTGTTGCTTATTTCTCTTGAATGGCCAATGGCCAAACTCAAACCCAGGCAACTATAATCTTTTAAGTGGATTCCAAATTGTGTTTTTAATATCAATTAATTTTCCAAAAATTCCATAAGTGGTATTTTAAACTATATATTGCAGTATTTGTGGGTTTACAATTACTGCTATTTGTTTACACTCCAGGTATGCTACTATTATTTCAATATTGCAAAAATCATCAAAAACTTAAAAGAATTTAAATATTTGTAAAAAGTCAGCAAGGCACATTATATTTAATGTTTATTTGGCAAGCCATAAAGAGTTTGAAGTGCTGATTTTATGCTATAATCACAACAAAAGGCCTAGTCATATATCCCACCTCCAGGTTGTACAATTTCAAGTACTGATTGCAGCTCTTTCTGAAAACTTCATGGGGCTGTGCTAGTCTCTAACAGATCCATAACATATGCTTTCAGCAGTTTCACAGACTGATTTGAAATATGGAACTATAAGCTGACCGTGCCACCTTTAAAGTTTATAGCTAATTGCTGCAATTGTTTGGGTGTTTTGAAAGCTGTATCAGTTCTGAAAAGGGAGTCATACCATTGCATGAATAAAGATTACAGTTTGAAATTCAAAAAACTGTCAAAAAGATTGAGTGTACATATTCCCAACAGGCCATGCTACTACTTGCAAGCCATATTTCCTTCATATCTGAGATGTCCTACCCAAATCTGCTAATGGAATTCTGATTTTTTGGAATTGTTTTGTTTTTTTTTTGTTTTTTTTTCTGGTTTTTTTCGGTTTTTTGTGTTTTGGGTAATTTCTGATTTTTTGGTGTTTTTTCAGATATTGAGATAAATTGAAGAAAACAATCACAGGAAACAAGTTACAAAATGCAGATAAAAACATTCAACAAACTAAGGAGCTTTTATTCCAAATTATGTAACTTGGGTACATACCCTAACAGCAACAAATCTGATGTTGGTTTTAGTTCATCAGCAAATCTGATTTGTCTCCCAACAAGCAGCCAATGAATGTGTCACTTCTGGAATTTGCAATTATAAATCTGATTTCTTACGAACCCTAGTGTTGCCAGGCAACCCAATTCCAATCGCCCTTTCTGAAGGATAAAATTGCTGATGAAAAAAACTAGTACTGATTTGTCTGTACAATCTGATTTTATTAAGGAAGTTCTAATCTGGAATTATTCTGAGACCACGTCACAATCTGGAATGTTTTAATTAGCACCAAGAAGGTGTGGCCAGCTGAGAATATGAGTGTTGCTGATGTAGAATGTCTCAAATGTCTCAGATCTGCTATTGCTATGTATTAACATTGAAAACCTGCCACTAATCCTTGATGCAATCTGAAAATGGATTCCTTCTACTGATTTTCTCTGAATTTGAAACACAATTGAAACCTCTGTATGAAGTTTCCTGTAGAGCCACCCTTGGACGATCTTTCACACCTGCAGGTAACCAAAATTGTGAAGGTTTTCGTCTCCACAATCGATCTGCTGAAACACTTGCTCAGAGCTCCAAACCAAATAATTAAAAAAGCCAAAGCTGAAAATAACCTGTGAATATTCAAAATGCAGCCCCTCCACCTCTTTTAATCTCCTCCAAGAAGCTACGCCCTATTTAGGGTTCGCACAAATTTTTTTTTAAAAATGTTTTATTTCCCTCCTTGAAGCTACCGTACAGTTCATGTCCTCAATAATTATTTGCTTTTTAAAAACAACTTATTATCTTCTCTAGTAGGCATACCTCATGGTGGTCCCATTTAGTAAACACTTTATTAAAAAATTATAAAGTACTTTATCAAATAAAATATTTATTTATACTCAAGACACTTTAATTAACATTATTTTATAATAATACAGTCACTTTTATTTATTTTAGTTAAGTAGCCTTATTATTCAAAAAGTCACTTTAAAATATAGTATTAAAGAACTTCATTATTCCCCCATAAATGTAAGAACCCCAACAGGTTCTAACTCTGACAAGCACTGCACTGCTTTTTTTTTCAAATGTTTGACATTTAGTCAAACACTTTGTAGGCAAACATTTAGTTCTGATTTCTAAATGTAATGTGTTTATTTTGTTTGTAAATGAAGGGTTTTGCAAATACTTAACATTAACAATGCATGAAATGAACTAGTTGCTTTGCCATTAATCCACCATGAAACTATTCATTAAGCCAATTACAAAGCATGGAATAGCATTATTCAGAATTCTGGAAATTAACTATAGCAAATAGGAACCTGGAATGACTGAGAGAAAACGTTATTTGTCTCCAGCAATAATCGCAGTCCACCTAATCTCTGTCTCAGATTGACGTGGGTGCTAGAAATTGCAACATAGCACCAAGAAGAAAAAAACAAACGAGCCTTATAAGTGATACGCGGGCTCTGAGATATAAAATGCAGCTTCCTCCAATAGTTAATGTTGCCAAAGAATGGAATTGCCACCCAGAATTACGGCAGCCACAAGAAGTCTTCCAACGCTGCTCAATTTCGATAGGTTGCGACCAGAAATGCTAGCCGTCCAGACAACAAAGGATGCAAAGAATTTAATCCAGAACCTAGCACCAAACGTCATAGATATTTCTTCAAATCACTGAATGAATCCAACACTAACAAGCACAATTCATTGGCATGTGAGCAACCAATTCAAAGTGCATCAGACTTATAGTAGAATTCACAATTCTACAAGCTCCATTTCCCGGAAACCCTTGGTTCCATTTCTTCACAATTCACTAATTTCATAAAATCAATGCATCAAGAATGAATCGATTTTCTCCGTTTTCAAACCATTTATAATTCTCAAAACAATCCTAAAGCTTCACTGAGACACTTCGCATATTTTGAAATTACATTTGCTTTTGATGCACATTTGAAATATAATGGTTCATTATATTTCCCTCCACTTTAATGTTGAATACGACCCTTTCTCTATGAAATAATAATAACTTATAACATAATATTAAATGGCCTCGTAATAAAAATTATTAATAAAGTTACCACTTTATTAAAAATCAAATAAGCATAACTCCATGAATAATCATTTTTTCTTCATTCTATCTACACCGGGAAATTGACCATTTAATGCACTGTTCAACCCACTGACTTACCAAAAATAGAAAGGGTCCTTCTCGATCACCAACTAACTTACTATAAATAGTAAGTATATGAAACTAAGCCCAAACGAAGTCCAATCTGAGCCAAACGAAGTCCAAACTGGAACATAAAGAATTCTAGAGAAAACGTGAACCTCCATTAACCAAGCCTCTGCCTCAAAAGACCCTCTATACAAGATAATTAGCCTACGAGGGTCACAATAATAGGCTAATCCCTCAAACTCTGATGCTCATGAAAAAGGGGACATTACAGTCTGCCCTCCCTAAGATTGCTTGTCCCCAAGCAATCG
Source organism: Thuja plicata (assembly GCA_018584345.1). NCBI lineage: Eukaryota > Viridiplantae > Streptophyta > Pinopsida > Cupressales > Cupressaceae > Thuja > Thuja plicata. Next base: position 7,225,266 of record MU227491.1, on the reverse strand, counting down.
CGACTGCAAAGAAATTCCACTAAACTAGAAATTCAAAGGAAGACTGAGAAATGTCCCTCACTGAAACACAGCTGCAACACCAGCATAACCACAACTACACAAAAACGAACAACCACCCATCTATCCAATCTCTGTGCACTGAAACCATGCATCTAAAACCAATAATGTACATGGGGATCATAAATGAAGCTGCAAATAATCCACACCATGTACACATTGCAATACTCCCCAGTAAATCCAGACTGGAACCCCGATGCACACAAAGGATCCCACTACACACTGAAGAATGACCAACCAAATATACCTGGATCCCAAATCCAAAATAGAAGTCTGCCAAGAAGAATACTCCCAGACTTTTGTTTCTCAACATTGATCCCAACTTAACCATACCAAAAGTGGTGAAGCAGTCTAATGGGACCCATCCAACCTACAGTGCTAATCCTGCCACCACCTGGATCCCAGTATAAATGAAACTCACATCCATCCATCATAAGGAGGTCAGAATATCCAGAAGCATCTGCTCTACTGAAACCCATACTACACTTTGTCTGTCCCCAATGGATGTGAAAACCAACCAAGCCATCATGCTCACTGACTCTATAATCACCCTATAAGCATGTATCTGTAAGAAAACCCTGTGGTCTAGAAGTAGAAAACCTTGTTGGATACATAACAGCATGATGGATAACAGACTGTTGTCCATGTGGGTAATCTCGCTCTAACAACTGAGTCGGGTACTTGCAGCCACTAATTCCATCTTTTAAAGATGGTGAATATCCATCCCACAGTGGATGGTATGATCCCAAAGCCAAACCACACTGACGCATCATCAAGTCCTCCACCTATGTATCAAAAGAAAATGATGAGCACTCCTCACTGTGTAGTTACGGTAAAAGGCTCCAATCTTTGTGAAAGGCTCATCACTGACAACTCTAGAATTAGAAGATTGCTCCAAACTGTGACCCTGAATTGCTAATTGGGTAGATGCCCTGCCAAGTCTCTCCACCTATCTAATAGCATACTCTCTATCATGAAACAAGCGAAGGTATTCTAATATAAATGCCTCCAAAGCACTTTGTATGAACCTCAAATCGCTAATATGAGTACCAACCCCAACCCCATACTGTCTCTCCTCAAATTCTGCTCTCCAAAGAAGGTACTCAACATACTTATGCGTGCAATCCAAGCGAGATAAGAGCGATTCCACCTCTCTAGAAACCCTCAATTGATCCCTCCATCTTTGTGGCTCAACAATCTGTCGAACAGAATCAACTTCATGGGATGAAATAACAGGATTGTTTCCAGAGGAAGGAAACAACCGAACATGAGAGTCAATCTCCCAACCAGATGATACTCCGCATATATCTCGTAAAGACAATGGAGTAGTGTCATGAACTATCACACAACTCACTGACGAATCCACCTCTACATCACAAGAACTCCCAATGACCTGCCCTGCATCATCTGTCAATGTGCTAACTACTGGAGAACCTGACACCACCAAAGGCTCTCGGCAGCTCTACCAAGGTACTCATCCTAACTGTGTCCACTGCACCTAAATACGTGATGGATGTAGCCACATCCTCACTACCACTCGTGGGTGTCAACTCATCACCAACAGCCACTGTAGGAAGCTGAACTGAATCTGTAGCTAATGAAGACTGCACTCGGCTCAACTCCACGGGAACCTCATCCAACTGTAACTAGGACTCCTGAAGAGCCAACTGTGTGCTCTCTAATAACTCTGTAGTCACCTCAAGCTCATGAGAGAGCTCATCTACCTCCTCTTCCTTTCCCATAAATGCATCATAACAAGTGCAACCCCCACTCGAGAAGGTAGTCTATGTCAGTTGATAACTGCAAGTAATTACGTTTTAGTATTCTAACAGCCTCTCGTAATGAATGGATCTCTAATAGGGAAAAGCTACTACCACCGTGCTCATCTGACATAGAAGCACTCCAACCAGATATGGCTAACATCTGATGGGCGGCATCATAATGCTCCAAGGCTATAGCAATCTGATTGTCACTCACCTTCAATTGCCCGGTCAAATGATGTCCCTAAACTCCCTGACTCCCATGCAAGCTCTTTGTCCCACAATCTGCACTGTGAAATGAAATTGTATCAGCATCGCTCACCTCATGATAAATAACATCATGTGTGCTATCATCTCCGCACACATCAACAATCGAGGCACTACTACTAGGCACCTCAGCAAGTGACTCATCTAATAAAGTGGAAGTTGCTACTATATCAGTCTCCTCACATGCTTCCACTTCCTATGCAACTCTAAGTCCCTGCAAGTTGCGATCCTGGGACCTATCACCAACCAATGAATTCTCCGATTCATTTCCTAAGGTCTGATATGACAAATCAAACTCGTTGTAGCATGAGATGTCCTCAAAGATAACATCAGAAGTACCCAAATCACGAGTACCAATATCATCCACCGGTATCTTCTCCCCAAACTCATGTTGATGCAAACACCACTCATTGTTGTCCTGAAAATCAGAATCATTAGAGCTCGAATTTCCCATGCAATCCTCATAATTGACACTCTCATCATGCGAGTTAAAACTCAAGGTGGCACCAACAATATCTTCTGCACTTGCCTTGTCATCAACGCCATCAATAGGCTCAAACAAAGGATTGTTGTCATAAAAATCAAAATTGTTATCATGACTGACAACAACTTCTGGAGCGTTCAAGGTACCAACATTCTCCTAAATCAAGAAGTCATCATGAAGTGTCTTGTGCCCAACATCTTCCTTAATGAAAATCTGATTTTTAATCTATATGAGATCAGCTACATGTTGGTCACTAGCTGCTGAAAATTCATTGTAAAGATTTCTAGATGTCTCACCTGTAGAAGCCTCCTGTTTCTCTTCATTTTTAATCTATGATGCAGACTCCTTAAAGATGGATGTCACATATTGTGCTAAACTGTCTATGTTTGTCGGGTTTGAAAGCAATTCACCCATCCTTTCCTGAGTTTGTCTAAACTTCTCCATTTCTTTCACCAGGGCATTTGTTTGCTTTCTGATATTAGTCATACTGTTCAACTGGTTTCCCTGTTTAATTAATTTCCTAGATTTTTCCACAACTGTAACAACTTCAAGAGTGTTGGTCACTCAAAACAAATGTGTGAGCTCAATGATTTCCACCCCAACAAGATGACAGGAAACCGCTCTGATACCACTATAAGAACCCCAACAGGTTCTAACTTTGACAAGCACTGAATTGCTTTACTTATCAAATGTTTGACATTTAGTCAAACACTTTTCAGGCAAACCTTAAGTTCTCATTTCTGAATGTAAATGTGTTTATTTTGTTTGTAATTGAAGCGTTTTGCAATTACTTAACATATAACAATGCATGAAATGAACTAGTTGCTTTGCCATTAATCTCTAACACCTCTACTTCATTAATCCACCATAAAACCATACATTAAGTCAATTACAAAGCATGGAATAACATTATTCAGAATTCTGGAAATTAACTACAGCAAATAGGAACCTGGAATGACTAAGAGAAAATGTTATTTGTCTCCAGCAATAATAGCAGTCCACCTAATCTCTGTCTCAGATTTACATGGGTGCTAAAAATTGCAGCATAGCACCAAGAAGAAAAAAAAAACGAGAATTATAAGTGATACGCGGGCTCTGAGATATAAAATGCAGCTTCCTCCAATAATTAACGCTGCCAAAGAATGGAATTGCCAACCAGAATTATGGCAGCCACAAGAAGTCTTCCAACGCTGCTCAATTTTGATAGGTTGCATTCAGAAATGCTAGCCGTCCAGACAACAAAGGATATAAAGAATTGAATCCAGCCCCTAGCACCAAACGTCCCAGATATTTCTTCAAATTGTTGCATGAATCCAACACTAACAAGCACAATTCATTGGCATGTGAGCAACCAATTCAAAGTGCATCAGACTTAATAGAATTCACAATTCTACAAGCTCCATTTCCCTGAAACCCTTGGTTCCATTTCTTCACAATTCACCAATTTCATAAAATCAATGAATCGATTTTCTCCTTTTTCAAACCATTTATAATTCTCAAAACAATCATGAAGCTTCACTCAAACACTTCGCATAATTTGAAATTACATTTGCTTTTGATGCACATTTGAAATATAATGGTTTATTAGATTTCCCTCCACTTTAATGTTGAATATGACCCTTTCTTTACGAAATTATAATAACTTATAACATAATATTAAATGGCCTCATTATAAAAATTATTAATAATCAAATAGGCATAACTCCATGAATAATCATTTTTTCTTCATATTGTCTGTATTGGGAAATTGACCATTTAATGCATTGTTCAACCCACAGACTTACCAAAAATAGAAAGGGTCCTTCTCGATCATCAACTGACTTACTATAAATAGTAAGTATATGAAACTAAGCCCAAATGAAGTCCAATCTGAGCCAAACAAAGACCAAACTGGAACATAAAGAATTATGGAGAAAACGTGAACCTCCATTAACCAAGCCTTTGCCTCAAAAGACCCTCTATCCACCATAATTAGCCTACGAAGGTCACAATAATAGGCTAAACCCTCAAACTCTAATGCTCGTGAAAAAGGGGACATTACAATAAAGTACTTATTATAAAGTACTTTTATTTATTTATTTAAATTAAACATTGAAGTTAGTACTTTATTAACTTTAATATTTAATATTTAGTCTGAACCCCCTTAACCGCATCACCTAAAATTGAGAACTGACATTGCACATGGTCACCCAATGATGTCTGCAAGTAACAGGCCAACTACATGTCTCCATCTAAAAAATAGGGATCTCCCTAAAATTTAGGAAACTGTCTCCAAACATCCAAAACAGCTCACAGAGCCTTTTGCCCGTCTCCTTCACAAAACTAGGTCCCCTCCTAAAATTTAGGAAACTGTCTCTGACCCCTAGCAACATCAAATAAAATCCCGAATTGCAGTCAGAAGATGTCCTGTGTGAATCGCAACCCCTAAATTGGTTCCCTATCCGTGTCAGTGGCCTACGGGACCCCGCTGATAGGCCAATCCCTAGAAAATAGCTGATGTTCAAGAAGGGTCAGAAATGGGGACATTACAATATCAGGTCATACCATTCAGCTGCGTAACTTTATTAATCAATTACAGTTGTTTATCAGTTCATTTTTTAAGTATCAGTTTATTTTCAATTTTCAGTGCAATTTTTTTAGTTAGTTATATTTTACAGAATAATCATTTTAAGTTCAATTATTTTCATGAATTCAAAATTGTAATAATGGAATGATCTACCACCAATTGTTTGATCATTATTGGTAAAACTCTTAGTCAATTCATTATTGGATCCATGCAATAATTGTAAGAATATCCTGGACATTTCACTGCTTGATCCCTTCAATTTGCTTGTCAATATCTGCCAATTCGGCATTGATTCAAAATCGAATGATATAGTTTGCTAGTTTGGCATTGATGCATTTCCACTTTTTATCTGTCAATTTGTCATGATCAGAATTTGATTATCATTATCTTCCAATTTGGCATTGATGAACTCTATCAGTTTGCTAATGTTGTGTAATGGCCACCCCTGTTTAAACCAATTTTTTTGCACCTTTCAAATATAATTTTCCAATGATTTACTGTTCAGCCATTAAGTCAAACAATTTGTATCCTGACTGATCGTTCTCCATTTTATGCATTCTTCACCGTGAACATTCAACATATCGTTTTCAAGCTTGAAGATGTCTGTTGTATTTTCTGAGTTTGTTTAAGGAAATGCTTTGCCAAATTTCCTG
>MU227491.1:7156656-7193185 GCA_018584345.1 Thuja plicata | reverse complement strand
GAATTGAAGCATGGAACAAGGATTCTCAGAGGGTTTAGACTTGTTTCATCACGAATCCTTTGGTTTTATCCCATATTCTGGAAAGATTTAGCACAACTCTTGCCCATGTTCCAGACAGACATGACTTCTCAGCAGGCCAAAAAAATACCCAAAACCAACTCCCAAACTTCATTTGCCGGACCAAGGGGCTTGAAAACTGTCGCCAACAAAAACTACCTAAGACCACTACTCCTACTGCTTGCAAAAGAGGGGGTCCCCATTTGCAATGGGGCGATGGTGTGAAAACGTCACAACACCTACCACAATCAATGCATTGACCAACTACTCCCAATTCACCCACCGAACATTAAAAAAAATATTGTTTAGTCCCAAAAACTCGTACCTAACAACTTCACCTCATGTTGTAATTCTCTATTCCATCCAATACCTTCCAATGAAGGTTTCATACCAAAAGAGTTACAAGGAACAAAAAAGATAGAATGACTGCAAACATTGTCTGATCCCTATATTCATCGCGTAAAGGAAGAAGAACTCCCCATATATTCCCCTCGACCTATAGAAATAAAAACTAGGTTTGGGGCTGCCATTGCATCTGTTGTTCTCTTTTTCTCTTCTTTAGTCATATGCTGCAAGGAGTGCCTTCACCTGTAACAACACCCCGTAAGTATTTTTGGAACGTGTTTCAATCCCCAACATGCATTTGCACAAGAAATTTATTTGCTGGCATAATGACTATTAAACTGTGCATTGTATGTCTTCTGCTGATTCAGATTACAGGGGCATTTATGCATTCAAAGGACAATTTCATTTCGCCACATACATGCAAAATGGTATATTGCTGTTATACGCAGTAAAAAGATCAGTGCTAACAGTGATCTTGCAATATGTAGTTCTCCACTACTACTGGTTTCAAAATGATTTGCATAAGGTATTTTTCTGTTCTTGCAATTAGAGAGAGTTTCATTTCACAGTACGACATTCAAACTGAGAGCATCATTCTAAGGTACAAGACTGAGAAGACTGAGAAGATAAAAGCACATTTGCTACTACCATTAGAGGTTATGAAAGTGTTGGCCATTTTCAATGCATTCCAATCATCAACAATGGACTGTATCAAGTCTGATTTATTAACATTTGCTGTTGCAGGTCAACTGTATGGTATCTGAGAGACAACGTGCAAGATATTCCCAACTGAAAGCCTCCCCTTTCAGCCTGGCACGCTTCAAAACTATATATCTGCCTCTTTCCAACCCAACAGCAAAAAACCACTCAGCTGCTAGAGAAAATTGCAGGTAATGGACTGTGTTTTTGTTTCAGCGACGCACAAACCATAAACATGGACACTAGAGGCAAGTGGGCCACTGTGATTGATTCATATCTCCTCCAAAAAGTGTTTGTCCAACCTGTAAATTGTCGCAAGAGTTTCCAAGTAGCAAAGTGCCATCTTACTCCTGGGAAGAGTCCTTAAACTAAGGTGTGCCAATCTGGAAACGCGCACCAGGCCACACAAGTATGCCTTTACAAGGGACGGCTTTCACACAAAATAAAGTTGGTTGTTAAAAACCTCAAATCCACACTGATTCCTATCGCCCAACCATGTAGAATGTACACCAAATGATCACAGATAATTTTGGATCAAATCTGACAACCTACAAGCTTATTATGTGGTTAAACCTTGCTAGGGCATCGCCTTACAGCCCAATTGTATGGCCAGCAAAGAGAACACCTGAAACACCTCCAGTAAACACCACAAGATCTCTACAAACACAATGAATCTAGAAACAAAACCAAAAATCAACAATCAAAATACCTTCAATATTTTCATTTCTCTCAAACCCCATTTCCAAAAACCCTATGAAAACTACAATGTGTTTCTCAAGTGAAAACCCCAAAGCAGTTAGGATGGAGCTTTCACCACCGAAACTAGTAAGATTGAAGAGGGTTTTCATCCTGAATAATTCCTATTAATACCCCTCTATTCATTCTAACAGCATCTCCTTAAGTGGACAAACCCTGAATGTATAAAATCAGAGCCAATACTCCAATTTATAGAGTTTCGAGGGAGTCCAGGCATTTTAAAATTCAAATATTTTATTTTCCCTCAAAAAATCTCCCATAATGTTTTAAAAGAACTAGTCGCCCACATTTCCTAGGCCTTCAACTTCGGAAACAAAAAAGCACCTTTTTGCTGATTAACACCAAAGCAAATTATAATTTGTCGCTTTATTACCCTATGAAAAGTTAAAGCAAATATCAAATATTAAAATAATATCAACCTCCTTACGAAAACTCACCAAGACACCAAAAATAGAAATTGTTCGTGCCAAAACAAAACATATGTTGAAGGATGATGATTGGTTCCAAAACAAGCACTAACTATTAATAGCAGTGTTCTCCAAGGCTTGAGGAGAACAAACCGAAAAAGACTCATGACTAAATGAGCAATTACTATAAATAGCAGTGTTCTTCAAGAATTGAGAACAAATTTAGAAAAACCCATAAACAGTGGTTCTTAAACGTGAATTTATTATAAATAGTAGTGTTCTCGAAGGACCATGAATGTCCAACGAATGACCACAAACGGAACAATGGGACTAAAGAGACACACAAGAGAAACCACAACAATAGGAACACCAAACGGCGACCAAAAAACAAATAACAACAGAAAGAGGTAAAGAGAAACCAAGACCCCGAGGAAAAAGGGGGTGTGGAAGGGGGGCAAGAAAACATCCCCGAGCCACCAAACAAGTCTAGGGCACTGAGGAGACAGTGGAAAACCCCAAAACTGAAGCATAAGTCATAGTACTGATAGTGGGGCGGTGCCGATACTATAGCCCTTGGATGTGACCCACCTGACTGGGAGGAGTGGATCCCTGCGAGTAAGATATGTGGGGTCTTATGGAGCTAGAATGATAAGGCGATGAGACCAAGAGGGTGGGAAACCCAAGCAGACCAGTCTATTGAAGAGCTCGGAAAGATAAGTACATAGAACGGTGGCACCATGCTTGAAAACCTCTGCCTGAAAGCCTTCATCATTTGCGGCCTTGCTGGTATTAATAGTTTTGACAGCCTCCAAAATCGTTGAACAGGTGAAAAGATGGCAAGCGAAGGGGGGGTGATCTGAATAGGACGCTGACCAGGGATGTCATAAAGAGTGGAAACATGGGAAAACAACGACATTCGATCAAGCTCAGGGGGGAGGGTGGAGTGGTGGGGGAAAAGAGTGCGCCAGAAGGACTTGGGGGAACAGAAGAGGGATGAACGAAGGGCGCCTCTACACTAGGAGATGAATAGGGGTTTCTTGTGGCAGAGGAGGCAATACAACAACTTCAAGTAGGGGAAGGAAGGATGACTGTAGGTGAAAGCGAAGAGGAGGCGCAAGTGGAGAGCCTTACTATCATCATCATACTAGCGGCTCATAGGACAAGAACATGTAGACTTGGAAGGGAAACCTGAGGGAGTGGTGGAATGGGGGAAGGACAACAAGGCAGCCCCCCAAAGAGCAACGGAGAGAGGGGAGAATGGGGTGGAAACGTAGATAGGGAGAGGGAAAACGAGATCCGTCAGGAGAAGTCGTCTAAGATGCTAAATAAAGAGGTCAGAGTCGCCCTCGTCATAACGGAACAGGGTGTGGGGAGGGGGAAAAGCGGACGAGGCATCATGGGGATGGAGATAGGGGGGAGCAGGAGGGGAAGAGGAGGGGCGGGTGCAAGAAATGGAAAGACGAAGGAGGGAATGGTCAGCTAGAGGAAAGGGGGTGATGGGGAAATGGTGGATCAAGGGGATGAACGACCGAGAAGAGAGAACATAATCCACAACACTGACCCCACCACAGTGAGGTCTACAAGTGAATAAGAGGGAACCTGGGAAACAGGAAAGCCCATTACAGACCACAAGATCCAAACTCACAGAGCTGTAAAAGATGTCGGTCATACTTAGTGAAAGGGCCATAAGAATCATCAGAGGACCTAAGAAGACCCGACAAGTCCAAATCAATACCTTCAATGCACAAGAATCAGTGACCCTATGATGAAGAGGAGTCTGCATACCCTGAGGATGAGAATGACGCCATCAGCAAAAAACTGGGAGATGCTATCAAATAGGTTACTGTAGGGGTCGTCATCTGTGCCATTATGGATAGTATAAAAAAGGGAGGTCGGGGGGAAATAACAAACCACGATGAACAAATCTTTGAGAAGAAAAATAGTATGGCAAAACCGGGTCCACAAGAATCTAGCCCAAGTATCAGAAAAGGCCACTGAAACCTGACCCGAAATCCTATCTCTGACAAGGCAGGCTACTCCACCAGAACCACGAACCCCACCTGAGCATCTAGTCTCATTCCTACAAACCGATAGCCACTAATAACCTATAATGCCCGGAAGAGGACGAACGGGGCTCTCATGAGTCTTCGTGAGACAAAGAATATCAGAAGATCCCAAAGCATCTAGTACCAAGCCTGGGGAAGACCAAAAGGAATCATTACTGTTCCAACAATCGACCTTGAGGTCAGAAACCGTCAAACCTCTTGTCTTCCACAAGTTTCGGGAGCGCCATTTAATAGCAACGGGATAACTTTTTTGCCACCCAGGTGGGAAAGAGTCCTTAATGACAACTTTGAGATTGCGTATGACAGCCCATTTACCACTTCTTCTAGCCTCACCAACAAGCGACCTAGAATGCCTTAGCTCGGCCACCTGTGTATTAGTCAAATCTTCATCTAGGCACACCTTTCAGGGCAAAGGAAAACGTTTGTGCCTGGTTTTGAGAGAGCAAAGGCGATCAACAGCAAAGTGGAACCGAAGAAATAAGGTGGAATCAAATCCAAACCAAGCCCGATCTAGAATGATCCTGCTAACGCCAAGATAATCTCCCAAAAATGATGCATCAGACACCAAAGGGTCCGATGATTGCTGTGGAAGGCCTCGAACTCTGAGGTTAAGCTCTTTGAACCTCCTTGAACGCTCTTCTAAGATTTTGGACTATACAAGTGCCTCAATTCCTACCAGGGAAGGACTATCGCTGTTTTTGCCACACCGACGCCCAAGATTTGAGTTGCTTCTTTGTTTCGCATTTCAGAGTATCCTGTGATGAAACCAGCTTTGTATGCATGGCTTTAAGCTCCAAGATATTAGTCTTTCGCACTAGTATGTTCAAGGTTAGCATTCATCATACTGCAGAGTTCCGTATTTTCAGTAGCCAAAACCGAAACTCTACCCGAGAGGTCTGTCACAAAGTCCTTTAAAATCAGATTTTTTGTTTCTAACTTGGCCACAAGATCTAGCAATTCCTATAGGGTAGAATCTGAAACCATTTTCCTCTGGTAAGTCAGGAGAGGAGTCGAACATGGAAGGACAGGAGGGGGAGCCTCAGGGGGAGCATCATCCACGACACACTTCACAAGTTACAGTAAACTTTACACAACAAATCAAAATATCAAGCAGCAGACCTCACCATACCTCAGGAACAGATCGCAAGTCACAAGAGCAGGTATCAAATCACAGGAGAGCAGAATGTAGATAAATTCTGGTGATAATAGTTATTACCAACGAAGGTGGATTCAAACCAGAGGTATTTCCATTGTTAAATCTGATTGCAGGAATTTCCTTCGTAGATTATGATTGCAAATAATACAGCTCGTGATTTTGACAAGAGAAGTTTCAAGAAGAATAAAATATATATTTGTGTCTGATATACAAATAATTATATGCACAACTAAGAGTGATCTTTGTACTTGGTACTGTTGTGTCTGACATACAATTGATAATATGCGAATATGCAGGTCGTCTCTCGTATGACAATAATTATGTGCTTTGTGATAAGCAATGCCTGATATGACGATATTATTATACTCAGAATGATACTAAAGTCGTCTCTGGTATGACAATATTAATGTGCTTTACTTGTGATGTCGTCTCTGACTTATCTTTATGTGCTTGCACCAATGGTTGCCAAAGGAAATATCCTCTAAGATAGAACAATTCTTAAAGGATATGAAATAAAATATATTCTCCAATTCATGTCTCCATCAAATGATGTGATCCTGATAATATATGTGCATAATGAAAAGAAGAGGCGCGTACGAAGAGGTGCCCTCTAATTCTGAATGGTTACCATGATCCATAATAATCATATAATGATTATTATGGTAATCAGTTATTACTAATTACCATATTAATCATGCTCCAATGTTTAGTTATGTTGTGTAAAGATAATCTCCGGTATTATACAATCTATGAGAATATGGTAAGTGTGGTCACGATGCAGTGCTAATATGATGTGATGCAATTATGATGCAGTATTAATATGTTGTAATGTGATGATGATGCAAGACTAATATGATGCTCATGCGATTATGATGCAATAGTGGTGTGATGCGATCATATGCAAGTAATATGCAATGTATACGGTGGCATGATTACATGAAAGATAATGTGTAACTGATAGAAGAAGTGTAAGGGCCAAGTTGGGGACATTACATTTTACATGATGTAACATCTTTGCAAGAGATCTGCACAGGATGATATCTGATTCATTACAACCCCAATCCTACTGTTAGTGCAATGGATACAAATACCCTCTCCTCACATTGGACCGATGTCCCATATTTCCAGCAAGGAACCTTAGGTATGCCACTAGTTCTAATTACAAAAGCCATATTCCTTTCAGAAAAATAAAAATAAACCTATCAAAAGGGATGCAACGACTAAGAAAATAAACATAAAAAATTGTTGCATAAGAGATTATTAATTATTTTGGTTTCCTGTTGAGATATCATTATTATCCATGTTTTGTTAATATTTCATTCCTACTATGCATTAATGTGAATAAGCTCCCTTTTGAACGATATGCAAACTTGAATTTTAACAATTATAATTAAAGCCTACAATTCATTTTAACTTCGAATATGAACAAACAGTCAATTAAATGACTTCGAGGCTTGAATTTTCAAAATTAAAACTATGAAAAATCAAGTGCGCAAATCGTTTATAAACCAAAGTTTGAAAGCTCGGACTTGGACTCGACTAGGCAGCCCAAAATTTCGACTCGACCTCAGGACTCAACAGAAAAAAAAACTCATGACTACACGCAAAAAAAAAAGAAATCAATGCATTTAGAGAGCATAAAAGTCTCTTTTGACTACCAGTTTATAATAATTCAAACATTACACCTATCATATTACCCTCAAAATCTCAAAATTTGAATTTTTAGTCGCTATGTTTGTTATGTTCAAGCACCCAAAAGAGTCCAAGTTAAGACACGTGAGTCTTGAAGCAGAACTCATCTTTGGAGTCCTGGTTGACTTGCCTCGGATACCTTGAGGACTCGGGAGTTGGGAAAGTCCTGCGGAGTACTCAAAGAGTCGTCAAACTATGGTTTAAACTTCTAAGTTCTAATAGAAACAAAAGTTCATATAATTTCCACATCCGACATTTTGTTGATCTCTACTTGAACACTTTCAAGATTCAAAATAGAAAGGAATCAAAGGATATTAGACTATGAAATGTACAAAATCATTAAAATTTCAAATAATTTCCATATCCAACATGTTATTGATCTCTAGAGTCTAAATGAATAGTTTTAACATACAAAGGATTTATACATTATGTTCTCTTGACTCATTATATAACTTTAGATAGCATTATAGTTTTCATATAGGAAAGGATACCCTCAATTGATTGGCATGAAAGGGCAAAAACAAGAAAGATCTAAAAACATATAACACTTATTTCTCACTTAGAAATGAAAGCAAGAAAATCAATATAAACCTATGCATTTCATGTTGTCAATCGCTTGCCCTAAATAACACCTACTTATCTCTATCCACATTCTCGAAACAGAAAATCATATTAAGGTTTCACATTAGATTTTTTTTTTTTAAAACAAATTTATACTCATTTAGGCTATTTTTTAGCTATTCATCAGCAAGCTTTTATCAAAAATCGTTGCAAGTTTTGGAAAAATTTGTTAGTGAGTTTCTAATTGAGGAACTTGCTGCAATTTTTGACTTGCAAATTTTTCAACTGAGTCATCAATCCTAGTGTCATTCTATCTCAAACATGCTTAATCATAAAGTTGCTTCCCTATAAAATATTTATTTGCTTCCTACCACATTTATAAAAACACTTCACAAGTGTTAAACATTTATAAACAATTCAATTTAAAGCTACCTACCTCTTTGATCTTATGCATATAAAGATTCTTCTATAGTTCAACAATATCAAACATCATTCTTCAAAAAAAAACAATATTTGCTACTTAAGTAATATTTCCAAATGATGTCCTTTGATGATCACAATTCTTAACACCCTAAATCATCATAGTTTATCTCTTTCTCAACAACTCTCAAATCCCAAATGATTCTAGGATTCCAAGTTAACGCTAAAGATGAGGCATCACTGATGTTGCACTACTCTGATTTCATCAATCTGCTTTTTACTCACACATTGTATTTGCTTCCCACGGAATCTTAATGAGCTTCTGATGTTCATATCCATGCAAAAGATATTACTACCAAATTCAATCTTGATTTGCATAAGAGGCTTGTTTAACCATAGGACCTTAACATATTTCCTCAATAAATCAAGAGGAAAATCCCAATTGCTCCAATTTATTGCAATTACTAATGACCTAGAATGTTGGCACGCATCACTGTTCACCGCAATGGAGAAAAGTTTATTAGTATCAGTAGGATTCCTCATGATTTACTCCCTAAACTATAGCAATGGTTCAACAACCACTTGGTCATCAACCGATGTCATCGTGGCAGAAAATTATAGCAACAATAACTCTTTTTGTTTAGAAGTTGTGGACATTGATCTAATTGGAGTGTCGCTTCTCACAAACCAGCTTAAGCATCCAATATTTGATTGTTGAGCGAAAGAGTGAATTGTATTGTTGCGAATTGCAATCTCTTGTAAATTGCTTGGAGAGTTGCTAATGGTAACACCAGTAGGAATTATTTTGCAGCTTGGATTATGTCTCAACTCTTTGTTGATGGAGAGTGCAACTAGATCACAAACTTTCTAATGGACTTCAATGTCATCAAGTGGCTTCAGAGCGACTTGATTATTCCACTCGAAAAGAGGATTATCATAGGTCACATTAGTTTTTCCCTCAAATAAGCAATTATTCACAAGCTGAATTGTATCCTTAGTTTCAAACTTAGACTTAGCTACTTCTAACTTTCCTTATTTGATTCTTTGGCACAACGGTCATAGGTTCTATGAGTGTAGCTTAGTCTCTTGTTTTCTCCAATTCCTCCCTTGTCCTATGGCTTCTTGAAATGTTTGGTGACTAATATGCTGAATTTTTGCTTCTTGTAGGGTTTGATGATTACTTATCAATGTAGGTTTTTCCAAGGTTTCATGATTTGCAGCTATCAAACTCTTCATATTCTCTTTCCTTATATGCAATAACCTTTTAAGGACTTCAATATTATTTGTTGTGATTTTTTATTTGTTGAGTGTGTGTGAAATCCTTGATGCAATATTGTGCTTAGTTTGACAACTCATCTCTTGTTCATCCAAGTGCCCATGCCTTTGATTGATTTTCAGTAAATGCTCTCTTGCTTGTGAATCTATCATCTTGGTATGCTTAGCTTTCTCATTCCACCATTCACCTAGTATTAGTGTTCTTTGCACGTTTTTAGCACCATCCATTAATTTTCCCGTTTCTTTAATTGTCATAGCTTCTTAAAAGAATTTTCTCATCTGCTCATCCTTATCCTTCGATATCACATTCCTTTGTTTATCTTCTTCAATGTGATTAGATTTGACGCATGATGTATCCTCTCATTCACTGTCATTGGAAATGTTACACTTCTCATACACAATCATTGATTTGCTTGTGGATGCCATGTACTCTTCAAGAGGTGAAGGAGAATCTGAACACTGTTCTGATTTCTAAATCATTAGATAAGTTATCCTCAATACACGATTACTGAGATGGAGTAAGGGCAATCTCATAATCCTCATGAATCATTTCATTGGTAATTGAAGAAGCATATGAGATAGAGTTATCTCTTTATTTTTAGAGATGTTGGAGAACACATTCTTGTCTTGTCTTCTTGAATGCTGGCATGAGATCACAGGCAGTTGTTAGCTCCTTATTAGCATCTTCTTTAATAGTGATGTTTGGATAGGTGATTGATTTTTCCTTCAGTTTCTCCTTTCTGAATAGCCCTTTTCTAACTTTGTGTTTTTCGTCTATGTAAGTCTTCTCTATGATTTCTATTTCCTTTAGGCAGCTACTTCATTGTTAGCTCTATGCAGTCTTTTAGACGCATATCATGTTGTAATCCTACATCTATAGAATCTTGTCAAAATTGATCTTGTAGATCAACCAACGTGGGTTCATTGCCATCTCAATTGTCTACTTTGGATGAGAATATTGGTATTATTGGCCTCGAACTGGTTGTAGGTATATGCCTTTTTGGAGTTTGATTGTTGATGGGTTGATCTCCATTTCCTACATTGCCTCCTTTTGTGCCATTACAGTTGTTATTATTGTTTACTTATGTTAGCATGTCCAAAATTGTGCCAGTCTCTTTTGAGTGTTTCTATGTTTTGCCATGGATTGATTTGTTTTATCTTGAGTTCGTTCCAATTCTAACACCAACCCTTGAATTGTCCTTATCTTCTGCTCGTCTGAAACGTGTCCCCACCGTCTAGCAGATTCAGTAGCTCTGATACCACTGTAATGTCCCCTTATGTAATCTCTAATTCAATTGCAAGAGACTTCTTTCTAATTAAATACTTTACTTATAAAACAAAATACAATATCTTGATTCTTTGCAAGACTTATATTGATGATACCACTCATATAATAATGATAATCTTTCAACTCAATCAATTATCTTTATGAGCTGCTATATGTTGAAAGTACTATAATTGATATACTCTAACTTAAAGAAACTTGTTTTATACAATTGATGCATAAGGAATGGATATCTTTGATATTCAGAACTGCAATATATGAACCTTATAACGATATTCAAGTATTATGTCCTCATATAATAATGATAATCTTTCAACTCAATCAATTATCTTTATGAGCTGCTATATTTTGAAAGAACTATAATCGATATACTCTAACTTGAAGAATCTTGTATTATACAATTGACGCATAGGAATGGATATCTTTGATATTCAGAACTGCAATATATGAACCTTATATCGATATTCACGTATTATGTCAATGCAATGGTTATCTCTGATATGGATACTATACTCCTATCTGCAAAGCAAAAGCTTGTCACTTTGATGTTATGGAGTTAATCTTTTTGTCTCAGATATAGCTGTGTAGATTATGTAATTGATCTTCTCCTTATCACTCTAATGTCCCCAATCCTGCAGTAGGCCATTATGGCGCCTGGTTAGTCTATCTCCCCCATCCGGATAGGCTAAAGGCTTCTTTCAGAGGATGTCAGCCAGTCACTGGCTTTAGTGGGCGAGCATTTATTATTTGGGCTCATTTTACAAAGTAAAGTCACTTTACTTTATAAAAGGATATTATAAAGTCACTTTATGACTTTAAGTTAATTTATTTTATAAAAGTGACTTAAGTGACTCAAAGTAACTTAAGTGAACACCTTTATCCCACATTGCTTAAGTTGTGGAGTTTTCCCTCACTTCGAGGTTATAAAAGAAAAGGGCTTTATTGGGAAAAGCACCATGGAAGTTATAAACAAAGAAAAACGAATCTGGTTGCATTTGTGACAGGTCTATTTCTTGAGGACGTAGCCCCTTGAAGAAATATCAGGAAGTTGGACGTAGCCCTAACTTTCTCATTGTGGTAGAATTATTTAGCTTTCACAGTGGAAATTAACACTGTAGGTACAAGAATCAGTTTTGTGGCTTTTACATCTAGAATACAAAATCGACATTCATGAAGCAAGTATCCTTTTAAGAAAATATAACACAGGTAGCTGGGAGTCATAGTAAGTTGACATTGGATCGTGGCACCTTCAGTGGCGTGGCATTCTCAGTAAGAAAATGCGGATGCAGGTTGCAGAGAGTGTTTTTCATCCCTTTCCAGCCGCGTGACAAGGAAAGTCAGTATGATCGTGTAGTCACAGTGCGTTATTTGCAGAAAGAATTCGGGATATAGTCCCTGGAGTTCTCAGCTCCCTCCATTCACAAGGACGTTGAGCTAGCGTAGCAGCGGGTGGAGTGCTGGAGCCTCGCGTAATGATATCCTATCAACCGAGCTCGGTGCTGGAGAGGTCGTGTGGAGTCTAAGTGAGCTGGAGACGACTGCAGTTAGAACGCGGAAGGTAGCTGCTTCCCATGTAGTAACATTACACGGGACTGTTACAGAACACAGGTGGAAGTTGGACCGGTGCGATAAGGAGTTGGCATACAGCGGCTAGCATTGGGTATCATCCTCCCTGTTGAGCGTGATTACCCTTCCAGTCACGCTGAAACCGACAAGGCCACATCTAAAATTATCCGTAAGTGGGGGTTGCACTCCTTGCTATTAATGTTATTTTAATGTACATGGGAATGAAAAGATTTATTATACGTGGGCAATGTCTAGTCTGAACTCATTAATTTTACATTTAGCATTTACTACATCTCCTAGCATTTAAAATATGTATGTGCAAACATTGTGATTGATAAATCGAATCCCTCGGCACACCAAACAATTCCGGAAGGAAATGCCAGCAAGACCTTGAAGGCTAAACATCGAACAAATATATATATGTTCACTGGTGAAGTTAATTTTGTTTAGTTCAGAATCTACTTAAGATTATTACAATCACTTATGGCTATGATACAATAATTGTTGTTCTTGAAAATACTTTAGAAGTATTCAATGATACTGTGGTTTGGTCTGATCAGACCTCCCACTTTCTAAGAATCGCTTGTCTGATATACTGATTTAAATGGCAATGTTTCTTGGTGCAGTTCCTGATTGATGTCTTTTAATATATGCAACTGTGGTTTGGTCTGATCAGACCTCCCACTTTCTAAGAATCGCTTGTCTGATATACTGATTCAAATGGCAATGTTTCTTGGTGCAATTCCTGATTGATGTCTTTTAATCTATGCAGCTGATTGTCTTTAAAGGCTACGGCTCTACAAGAGCGATCTAAATCCAGATGAAAAGAAGATATAGAAATAATCGATGATGATGTGAAATTATTGTCAGTCGATTTTAATATCAATGCTTAAGAATGGATGAGTGGTGTCTCTTCATCACCTTCATCACAACCTTAATGTGAATCTCTTCACTACACCTGCTGACTGAATAACTAATCTGCTTTAGACTTAACTAATGAATTGACCATTCTTAACAAAGCGATTTGTAATATGTTTCCTTGCTGATCATGCCTGATTGTCAAGGTGATGATGATAAATGGCAGGTGATGATGATAAATGGCCAGAGAGTCGATACTTTTTATGTGAAGCAATTATTATAATTGCTCTTTCTTAGATATTAATTACTGTTCTTTGTAATGAGCCTGACTTGGCTCTACTGATAATATTGCTTGGTTTTGCACAATAATAATAATTCTCTAGCAAATCCTCTTTTATTTAAAATATGCACTTTCAATTTTGATACCACTCACTACAAATATATTTAAATTAAAACATGGCATATTCAATGAACTTCTAGAAATATTGTTTCAGGAGTTTATTTCAACATATTAAATTTGCATCTAATCACATATAAATTGCGAAATGGAGGTATTTGTAAATACCGTAAGACCATGTGTCTCCACAAGTGCTCGCGCCACTCTGCAATCCCACGCTGAAAGCTAGTCGCAGCCCATTGTGATGAATCTTCACCCGCGGTAGAAGCTTTATGTTGCGCAGCCCAGTTTGGAGAAGTGCGGCTGCTAAAGAGGGACGGCCCAGTCTGAAGTAAGGCGGCCTTGTGATTGCGCAACCTGCTGTCAACAATGACTACTGTATGTTTCCCACGCGGCACAGTATGTATTTGCTGGTTGCGAATTCATACACTCCTCAGTGGTACAGAAATGCAAAGAGGATACACCCCTCACTATCCGTGCCAATGGCACTACACTCCAGTATTCAGTGTATTTCGATGAGACAAGAATATCGACCTCTGAACAGGCCTCAGTTCAAACTTAATCAGTACTCCAGAATTACTTCCTCTTCCAGCCACAAGTAGACAGAAGGAACGAAGAAGGATAAATCAATTATACCTCAGCAATCGATTAATGATTAGTTCAAGAAGAATCAGTCTTCTGTAAACTAATTCGACCCTTATATTTCAGCAAGGGCTCAGATAATTAGAGACAATTCTCCAGACAAGATTTTTAATAAAAAAACATTTGATGATCAGCTTCACAAATGAGCCTGTATTTATAATTCCTCGAATGCCAAAGTTGCCAAAAACAATCACCAGTTAACCATTCTTCAATATAACAACTTCTAAATCATTATAATAATAAAGTATTTTTATTATAATAATATAACCCCTTTTATTAATTAATAACATATCGTTATTAATTAATATAATTAATTATCAAATATCATTCTGATGATGATTCCTACATCCTCTGCTGTAACGACTGATCAACATGGTCTTCAACTGCACTGCCAAAAATAGTAATTGGCCCCCAAACTGACTTACTAAAAATAGTAAGTCCAGATTTTCGATAATTGGCAAATTTGACCACTGGGACCCTCAAAACATCCTGTCAACTCACGAGGGTCGCACTGATGAGTTGACCAAACTCAGGTTCCCAGAACCTGCTAATTTGGGACATCACAGTCCTCCCTCCCTGAAATTGCTTGTCCTCAAGCAACCACAATCTAGGGTGCTACATAATATCCTCGGGTTCCCAAGTAGCATCCTCGTCGGGTAACCCCTGCCACTTCACCAAATACTCACGAATAGTCCTCTGGCGCAACTGCCTCTCACGCGTATCCATAATGGCCTCTGGTATCAACTCCAGTTTCCCCTCATCATCTAGGGGCGGTAATACAGCAGAAGGAATCACAGTTCGGCCTAAGGCCTTTTTGAGGCGCGAAACGTGAAACACATTGTGTACTCTGTTGTCCTCGGGTAAATCCATCTCATAAGCCACCTCTCCAACACGTCGCACCACGTGAAACAGTCCATAATACCGTGGCTTGAGCTTTTCTGCTCCACTCTTCTAGATGGAAGACTGCCTATAGGGCTGCAACATCAGATAAACCATGTCCCCAATCTCAAAAGAGCGAGCTGTCCTCTTTTGATCTGCATATTGCTTCTGCTAACTCTGCGCTCTCTGAATACTATCTTTCAGTGCCCTCATAATATCCTAACTATCCTGCAATAACTCACCTGCACTGGGCACTCTGCTATCACTGCACAGTGAATCCGCAAAAGACAGGGGATCATAGCCATACAAGGCTCGGAAAGGGGACATATGTATGGTCACATGAAACGTGGAGTTATAACAATACTCGCACATGTGTATCCACTTAACCCACGCCCTCTGCTGTGCTGAGACATAATTTTGCAGATAGCCCTCAACCCACTTGTTGACAATCTCTGTCTGGCCGTTAGTCTGTGGATGGTAACTGGAATTCGGTGTCAACTCTGTACCGCATAACCTAAAGACCTTCTGCCAGAAGTGGCTCATAAAGCGACTATCTCGGTCACTCACAATGTTCCGGGGTGGGCCATGCATCCTAAACACTTCCCGGAAAAATAAATCTGCCAGCTTCACTACATAATAAGTAGTGGTGATAGGGAAGAAATGCGCGTACTTAGCAAGCCTGTCTACTACCACGAAGATGCAATCATACCCTTGGGCTTTGGGTAGCCCCACAATGAAGTCCATAGAAATACTCTCCCATTTTTGCTCAGGAATGGGAAGTGGTTGTAGCAAACCGGTGGGGTAAGTGTGCTCTTGTTTATTCTGCTGACAAACAGAGCACTCGTGAAAATATCGCTGAATATCTCCCTTCAATCCCTTCCAGGTAAACCTCTCTCGAATCTGCCTGTAGGTTTTAAGGAATCCTGGGTGACCCACCATCGGTGTATCATGGAAAGCCCGGAATATGACCTCACGGACCCTTGATCCGGCCACAAGGAAAATCCTACCCTTGTAAATGATCAACTCATCCACAAGGGAAAATCTGTCATCCTGAATACTGCCATCAATAAAATCTGCTGCCCATGTATCCCTGGCATCCTCACCTAGAATCAGATGCCTCCAATTCTCCAAGACCTCGATGAGTGAACAAAGGTGGGGTCTCCGTGAAAGGGCATCGACAACAACATTCTGGGTCCCTTTGATATAGGTAATATCAAAGTCATATGACTGTAACTTACTCACCCATTTCTACTGCCTCTCATTGAGGTCTCGCTGCCCCAGGAAATGTTTCAGACTATTATGATCGGTTTTGATGCAAAATTTTCTCCCCACTAAATACTGCCTGAATTTGGCCAATGCATGCATAATGGCCAACATCTCCTTATCATACACACTGAATGCTCGCTCCGGACCCCGCAATTTCCGACTCTCGAAAACAATGGGATGGCGATCCTGGGATAATACTACTCCTATACCCTCTCCTGAAGCATCACAATGTAAATTAAAAGGCCTCAAGAAATCTGGCAATGCCAAGACTGGGCAAGTAGTCATAATGGTCTTGAACCTCTCGAAGCAGTCCTACGCCTGAGCGGTCTAGTGAAAAGCACCCTTACGTGTCAAATCTATAAGGGGGGCAGCATGTCTAGAAAAACCCGCCACAAATCTGCAGAAGAAAGCACATAAGCCGATAAACCCTCTCAACTGTGTCAGGGTCTCTGGCGTGGGCCAATCCACAATGGCGCGGACCTTATCAGGATCCATACGCACACCGTCTGCACTAATAATGTGACCCAAATAGAGCAGCTTCGTCATTCACAGGGCACACTTGTATTCCTTGGCATATAAGGAATCCCTCTCCAAAATACTCAATACTGATCCCACGTGTGCAACATGGTCGTCCCAAGTCTTACTGTAGACTAGGATGTCATCAAAGAAAACCAACACAAATCTCCTCAGCTGGCTATGGAACACCCTGTTCATCGTGGACTGGAAGGTAGTTGGGGCATTTGTCAAGCCGAAGGGCATGACAAGAAACTCGAAGTGTCCACAGTGACATCTGAAAACTGTCTTCTCGATGTCTTGTTCCCTAACTCAGATCTGATGATAGCCGGACCTCAAATCTATCTTCGAGAAAAGTTGTGTCGCGTGCAACTCATCAATCAACTCGTCTATCCGAGGAATGGGGTATTGGTTCTTGATAGTCTTCCTGTTCAGCATCCGGTAATCAATACACATACGCAAGGTGCCATCTTTCTTCTTCACCAGAACAATTGAAGAAGCAAAGGGAGATTTACTCGGCCGAATGTGTCCCATCTCAAGCAGTTCCTGTATTGTTTTTTCAATTTCATCTTTCAGCCGTTTCGGATGCCGATAAGGGGTGATCATAACGGGCTTAGTGCCCTCCTCCAACTCTATGATGTGCTCGGTTCCCCTATCTGGAGGTCTACCCGAAGGTAAGTCTCTAAACACCTTATCGTGTTTAGTTCTCAGCTACTGAATATCAGGGTGATATGTGAATTTATCTTCATGGTCTAATGATGGCATCAATCTACACTCAACTGCCCAATCTATCTCATCCTCATGTCGCACTAAATGTTGCATCCGCCTGAGCAAAATCTGCTTAAGCCCCTCATCTCTGATGGCCTTAAGTACCTGTGGTTTCCCATTTGATATAAACCTTATCTCCATCCTCTCTGTACTGATATAGATGTCCTTAATGGTATGTAGCCAGGCCATCCCTAAAACCAGGTCCGTACCACCCATATCCACCACATAAAAATATGCCTTGAAGGCATCAGTACCCAGTTTAACTGGTGAATCAGCAACCATCTTGTTACACTTAAGAGTGTAACCGTCTGCTACGTGTACTCTCAACCCCTTGAAATCCTCTGTCTGGATACCTCTGCGAGTCACCAAACGAGAGTCGATAAAATTATGCGTGGCTACAGTATCAAAAAGAGCAGTCACCCTCTGTCCAGCCAACAGACCATCTAATCTGAAATCCCCCTCTTTTTTCATACTAGAAAGATATGCCACCTTGAGGTTCGATGCATCAACCTCATCCTCTGTGTACCCATCAGCTCCCTGAATGCGTTGTCCCTCATCAGTCATATCCTCTGTATACTCAGGAACATCTTCATCATCGTAAAACCACTCCATCATCCTGTGCTTACCCTGGGGTTTCATAGGACAATTATGAGTAACATCATATGGCCCCCGACAATAAAAGAAAAGTTTCTTCCTCCTTAAATCATTAAGTGTCTCATGATCTAAGGGTGCTACCATAGGACATTTAGAATCTGATTTTTCTTCCCTTCTTGGGGTTGTCCTATCATAAGGTGGTCCTGAAGGTCTTGCAGCAAACTGTCTCTTCGGTGCAGAAGACTCTAGGTCTCTAGCCTTCTTCATGGCCTCATGTAATGATGGGGGATCTAGGGATCTAGGGATTTAACCCATCCACGCAGTGGTTCAACTAGTCCCTCTAGGAATAGCATCACCCTCCTCTGCTCTGGGATATTATACACCATTACTAATATACGCTGAAACTCACTGATGTAACCCTCTAAGCTGGTCGTCTGCCATAACTGAGCCAACTCCCTGAAATAGACCTCAGGGTCTTTTTTGTCGAAGCGCTCAATCAGTCTATCCACAAACTACTGATAGACCGTAATCTGGTCGTGATGTAATGATCTCAGTCCGTGGTACCACCAGTCATGCGCAGTTCCATCTAAGTGCAAGACTGCAAATCTAATGGCATCCCCCTCGGTCATCGAACGCAGTGCAAGGTAGGTATCGAGCTTGTGGACCCAAGCTCTAGCAGTGACCCTACCACTGCCATCAAAATGTGCTAGTGTCATCTTGCTAGCTACATGTCTCAGATCAGTATGTCCCGTCCTCTGCTTATCCTGTGCGGGACTTCTCCTCGCATGCTCCCGTTTCTGGGTCAGATATCTGTCAAAGTTTAGATTTTGTTTCAAGGCTGGAGGGAGGGCATCCCATTCAGCATAATGTGTGACTATGTCGTCAGCAAAAGGGACACTCTCATCATCAACACTGGCTGTGTCAGTCTCTGGCCTCATAAATCTGGGCCCTTGGGGCCTGAACTGATCTCCCCTATCATCTGGACTGTCATCTCTATCATGTCTCGGGGTCCTAGGCTCGTAATCTTTGTGCCTATCATCAACCTGTGATCTATGTGATGCGACAGAAGCATCACGTGATCTCTCCCTACTCGGTCCTCTCGAAAGAATGATTTGTCTTAAGGTATCAGAAAGCTCATGTAATACATCAGCTACATGATGCTGACCTACGGCTAAGTTCCTGAAGGTTTCCCTAGCCTCTCTGTCTATCTATGCTTCATTAGCAAATATGGGTCTGGCCTGTCCTGCTGAGCCACCTGCATTATTATCTCCACCCAACACTGTGCCGAACTGGATATCGGGATCATCCACGTTTGGTGGAGGTGACTGGCCTCTCCTGTAATAATGTCTACCTAGAATGAATCTCCTGGCATCTGCCATGACCGACTTCTCAACTAAAAAAAAATATGAACCCGATTTCTCTGCAGGCTAGCAGGAAACCGCTCTGATACCACTGTAATGAGCCTGACTTGGCTCTACTGATAATATTGTTTGGTTTTGCACAATAATAATAATTCTCTAGCAAATCCTCTTTTATTTAAAATATGCACTTTCAGTTTACCACTCACTACAAATATATTTAATTTAAAACATGGCGTATTCAATGAACTTCTGGAAATATTGTTTGAGGAGTTTATTTCAACATATTAAATTTGCATCTAATCACATATAAATTGCGAAATGGAGGTATTTGTAAATACCGTAAGACCATGTGCCTCCACAAGTGCTCACGCCACTCTGCAATCCCACGCTAAAAGCTAGTCGCGGCCCATTGTGATGAATCTTCACCTGCGGCAGAAGCTTTATGTTGTGCAGCCCAATTTGGAGAAGTGCGGCTGCTAAAGAGGGACGGCCCAGTCTGAAGTAAGGCGGCCTTGTGATTGCGCAGCCTGCTATCAACAGCGACTGTTGTATGTTTCCCACGCGGCCCAGTATGTATTTGCTGGCTGTGAATTCATACACTCCTCGAAGGTACAAAAATGCAAAGAGGATACACCCCTCACTACCCGCGCCAATGGCACTACACTCCAGCATTCAGTGTATTTCGATGAGACAAGAATATCGACCTCTGAACAGGTCTCAGTTCAAACTTGATTAGTACTCCAGAATTACTTCCTCTTCCAGCCACAGGTAGACAAAAGGAACGAAGAAGGATAAATCGATTATACCTCAGCAATGGATTTATGATTAGTTCAAGAAGAATCAGTCTTCTGTAAACTAATTCGACCCTTATATTTCAGCAAGGGCTCAGATAATTAGAGACAATTCTCCAGACAAGATTTTTAATAAAAAACATTCGATGATCAGCTTCACAAATGAGCTTGTATTTATCATTCCTGGGATGCCAAAGTTGCCAAAAACAATCACCAGTTAACCATTCTTCAATATAACAACTTCTAAATCATTATAATAATAAAGTATTTTTATTATAATAATATAACCCTTTTATTAATTAATAACATATCGTTATTAATTAATATAATTAATTATCAAATATCATTCTGATGATGATTCCTGCATCCTCTGATGTAACGACTGATCAACATGGTCTTCAACTGCACTGCCAGAAATAGTAACTGGCCCCCAAACTAACTTACTAAAAATAGTAAGTCCAGATTTGCGATAATTGGCAAATCTGACCACTGAGACCCTCAAAACATCCTGTCAACTCACGAGGGTCGCGCTAATGAGTTGACCATACTCAGGTTCCCAGAACCTGCTAATTTGGGGACATCACATTCTTAGATATTAATTACTGTCATTTATGAGGTATCTATTATTCTAGACAATGGCTTATTTTGAGCCGATGCCTCCTATTATGTGACAAGAAAATCTTCCATATGCTCACTGATGTCTCTGATATCTCTCATATAATTGATTCCAAACTCGAATATGATCGTACCTCAAAACACTGTTATTGCTGTGTTGCTAAAACAGATCACTGTATAACCTAATGGCATAATGATCACTGTACTTGCTGATAAATGAATCCATAACTGAGCCATACTTCTAGAACAGCTATATATGAGAATCGCTTCTCAAATCAATAGTTTGTCTTCATTCTTAAAGTAACTGCTGTATACGATATTGCTGTCAACATTAACTGAATTAGATGGAGACATCACACCTTGGATGGAAATCATTAAAGCTTTTGCCACCCTATGACTGACTAGGTGGAGATTTTAAGTGGATAAACCACTTCTAAAGTGTCTCACAGTGAGTTTTATGCACTTAACACAGCTGAGAAGAGTTTACTAATGGCATACCAATTTAAAACATGCATTAGAGAAGAATCCTTATGGCTTTGCCCTTCATATTCTGCGCTTATTTCTGATTCCATTTCACTTTCAAGAGCTGGAAAGAAATCACTTAACCCTTCACCACTTTTTAACCTCAAAAATATAGAAATTACCACCATGGCACACACCAAGCACCTTTGAGCGACTTTTTTATCACTACTGGCAGAGATTAATAACACTTTTACCAACTTTTGACTTAAGCAAACATCACTAAGAGTCTGGCCCTCACATTTGTGCACATAATTAAAAGTGCTAGGCAAAAATTACTAACACAATTATCCTATTTTCACATCTAGCCAGAAAAACTCTGGGACAAAGCCACTTGAAAGGCATGCTCAATTCTGTTCAGGTGAAGATTTGAACTGTTTTAGTCTATTTTCACGCTAAAGCAGAGCTTACATACGGTGAGCCACCCTAGGCACTTGCTATTTAACTTCCACTTTTCCATAGTCTGGCAGAATTTATCAATGCATAGGCCATCTTTATTGTGTGTCCAAGCAGAGAATTATATTACGATGCCAACTTTTCATTACTAGAAAAAAAACTCAAGATCTAAGCCCCAATATTATACCATTGATAGTGACTTTAGGTGGCTTAGTCACATTTAAAATGTACCCAGAGAGGTCTGCAATCTTCTGTAATTTAGATTTCTGCCACGCATGCCTGATTCATCACCTTCATCAGCTGATCCACTATATCATTCAATTCATATTTTACTATTTTGCTGTTCTGCTATCTGCTGCAGGATGAAGATAAAAGGATATCATTTGACCTAATGCATATGTTTTGTTGTTCAAATCAAAACCAGTCAGCCTTATTTTATCCTTGAAAAATTAATAGGGGTCCCAACAACATTGATCTTGTTTGACATGTTTGAAAAACATTCTTTCTCAATTCCTTCACATGTTAGCTTAAAACTGAACATGACAACATTAACACCTACTAGCAACAAGTACACCAAAACAACTTTCAAACAATAAACATGAAGTTCATGTTTAGGAATTGATTCATGAACAAGAAATAAGTGACTTGTGGTTTACAACTTGTCACAACATTGATTTCATATGGTACAATATATAGTTTGATTACATAGTAGAAGTTTGCTTTCAGTATTTTTATATTTAAGTTTTGATACGTCATCAGATTTTGATTATCAGTGAAGTTGTCTTTCATTTTCTTTTCCACTCTGTAGCTTTCTTTAAACACTTTGGTTCTACAAACAAAGAATTGTCAGTTATATCCAGTGTAACACAGGGACTCATCCCCCCCACTAAACCCCCTCGTACCTGCACTGGGGACATCACCGTCCTGGAGACTTGGCATCCCCCCACCACCGCCTTCCCGCCACCAAGTCGCCGCCAGGACGTGGGGACGGCCAGACGTCCCCGGGACGTCCGAGGGATGCCTAGGCGTCCCTCAACCGTCCTGAGGACGTCTCCAATGATGAGGAGTTTGCCTTGGGGGATGATTAGAGGCCTCCCTTCACTACATTTTGACATGATTTTGTACTTTTTTTGAGATCTGAATATCATGCTACTCAATGTAATCATCTTTATCATATTTTTTTATTTAATATAAATCAGAATATTCTATTTGCTGATAATTTGAATTTTTAATAGTAATTGGTAATTTGATATTCAATGTTCAATACTCAAGTACACTGTATTTTGTATTGGGTATGTTGCAATTTTACTATGTTCAAGTATTTGGTATAATTAGTTCTTCTACTGTTATACATCATTTCGTACCTAGCATTTCAAGTACTATATGTATAGTATATTACAGCGACCCCCCCCCCCCCCCCCCCCCCCCCCCCCCCCCCCCCCCCCCCCCCCNTATTACAGCGACCCCCACCCCTCCCCTCCCCTCCCCTCCCCCATCGCCCGCCGCCATCCCCAAATTGAAGCCCTTTTTTCCCCCGTCCCAAAAACCTGTCCGGACATCCCCCAGTACCCATGTTACACTGGTTGTATCATGGATTGTTGCAGTGTAGGCAAGTTGTGAACTTCTGGATTCAAAGATTTCTATATTTGTTGTTACAATTTGCTAATGTCGTGCCCTCATAATTTAGCTATCAAGAGAGAGGTTATCATAATTTTGAATATCAGATAGAAATCATTACAGTTTTAGAAACTGCAATCATTGATGCAAAATTGTATCATAAAACTCATATTTTATGGTATGCAGACTTGTAAGATTGATAAGGGATAAGCAAAGTAGTCTGATTATTTTTCTTTCCCTCTGATATTCCTTCAATCTCATATTTTCCATCCTAGTACCCATAGAACCTTCCACTAGATGAGATATCCCAAAATGTCAAGCACAGATCAATAACACTTCCAATGAGAAGAAAGCCATAGTTCAAAATATATGAAAATTATACAGAAGTAAAATTTGATAGCAATTAATCTATGAATGCCATAGCCAGACTATTTCCCATGACAAATCCATTAAAAATAAGAATCCAACTTCAACTTTTATTAAATCATTAAAGCTATTTACCCTCAGCTTCAATTTCCTCTGTCATAGGAGGGAGCCTTGATATATATGTCAACATGGGCAATACAAATGCAGCAGTCTTTCCCGATCCTGTTAATGCAAAGAAAACAAACAATTTCAGACCACCTTCTGCAATGCAATGTCGATTTCATATTTTTAATATTCAAAAGCGAAAAAAAATTGATACAAGTCCCACAGCAAAAAAACAAGTCATGAAAAAGTCAGATGTTTCCTCTGCAACTTTCTTATGCCTTGTCCTATTTTAAGCAGTAGGAATTTACTATGATGTTTTGGTGATACTTTGCTGCTCTTATCAACCATGCATTTTCTTAAGACAGAACAGCCTTGTATATCAGTAAATAGTGATGTAAATCATAATTGCCTACTCAAATTCTTTGAAATATAAACCTTCTTTATCTCATTTGTCAAATTATTAGAGCTTGGACCTGCTCATGTGCTACTTTGTTTCCCATCAATCATACAAAGTATTAGAATTGCTCACTTCTACGATTTGTATCATGTGCTGCAAGAAGATATCAACTCAATCTTTTAGGAGCAGTTCAACTTAATATCCCTATCCTAATGCATCAGTTTCATTTCAGTACAAGTTCCAAGGGCAATGCAAGGGAAGCTATCAGCATTCAAAGCAATTTTTGTGGGAAGAGATGTCAGAAAAGTTCCACATCCACTAAACGTGGGAAGAGATGTCAGAAGAGTTCCAGATCCCCTAAACTCATACCAAAAAATGTCAGAATGCACGTGTTAAGAACCCCTGCATATTCATTCATAGAGAATGAAAATATGCTGGAGACTATACCGAGAGCAAGCCAAGATAGATCAGAACAAATCAACAATAGTATATCACAGTTCAAAAGGTAAAGAATATTCTGAATGCCAAATGAGAAGATAGCAGGGGCCACTATAATAGTATTCATTAAAGACAGTTTAAAACTGCTTAGCCAGGGAATCTTCTGGCAAATCAATGATGATAATTCGGCACAAAACTGAAATGACAATGAGATACCATAGCCTCACCAATCAGAAAACCTTCCACGGGATAAGAAAGTACCATGTTTGACAGAGGTCAGTGACTAAATCTGACATGATCAACCAATAGGAACTGACATGAAATGCAATTGCTATATCTCAAGCAATGCAAACACAATTATCACAAACAAGCCAGTCAGATGACCAATGACGAATTACAAAATATAATTCGTATTAAAAGCATCACAGTTGTGATAAAATGCACGCCAGATATCCAACATAGTTTACTCAAAAGCAGAGAGAAAAAACAGAAACAAAAAAAAAACAGAAGACCTCTCATCAAGGGAGTCAAAGATATGATAACCTGGGGAACATGTATAAGCAAGAAACATTCGAATAAAAACATGATGATATTAGCAGAGACAAGCGCCAAGAAAATTAGTCTGGTGAAGAATTTGGTCAAAAGAAAGAATGGTTTGTTGACACCCATCCCAGTTTCCACAAAATTTGTGCAATTGTTCTTCATTTAGTGTGTGGGCTTGCCAACTTCTCTCACACATCTGCACTTTCCTGAATGTGTCCATTATCATGGTTCTAAAATCAGTCCTTAGCACTCCTAATATTCTATTTATGCTTAGCTCTCCTAAACTCATATGAAGGAAGCGTAACATCTTTGGAGCTGAAATGTATACCATTCTCATATTCTAGCCACCATTTGGTAAGTGAGAAACCTTGTCGCCCTTTGAAGTTAAAATAGTAAGGAAGTTGATTCCTTAAAAAAAGATATCACACAGATAATAGGGACATGGGAATAAATTTGTAAGAACCCTAATCATTCTACCTCTGATTCAACTGGCACTGCTGGATATTTGTTTTGCAAAATTGTACTTTTTTTGTAATATTTTCAGAGTTGATACTTCTTTTGTAATTTTGAGATGTAATAAACACAATGCATGTAAATTCAAGTAACTCAAACAAACTATGCACAAAAATCCACTTATTTCAACTCAGGAAATTTGAAACTAATTACAAGAACATTCTATGCTTTGAAGATTGATCTAATCACAAACTAAGAACCTGGAATGTAATCACAGCCAACAATGGGAGCCTGAAATGTAATGCAGCCGTGATAATATATGAAAAATCCTTGGCGCTGAAGTAGTAATGCATCAGAGGCACACCAAAACTCCCAAATCGTGCCCTTCTAGCTCCAACATTATTTCTCTTGCCTCACGCGGCTGCTATAAGACTTGCGGCTGCCTTATTGCTTCCCTACGCTGACTCTATTGGCTCGAACTTGCAATGCAAACCGATTTGAAATACCTGCTAGCAATTCTGAAGGTAACTATGGATTCAAATCAACAAATTCCTTGCCAATAAGCTCAGTCATGGCTTTTGCATAAAGCCATAGCGATTGCACAATTCATTGGACATTAAACCAATTCAAAGTGCAGAAAAAATTTAAGAATTTACAATTCCTCAAGCTGAAAACTCTGAAACCCTGGTCACAATTTCTCTTTACCAAAACAATAACCATAATGCATAAGGATGATGTTCGAATTCCTTTTGCTTGGGATTTATATTTCCCAAGTAAAAATCGATCCTAAATCTTCAAGATCACTCCTCACATAACTCAAAATCACTTGTTTTTGATGCATTTGAATTATAATAATTAATTCATCCCTTTCCCAAAGTTTGATGCCTATATTCAAACTAATAATATAATCATTAATTACACTTCATCATTAAATGCTCTTAGCACCAACTTATAATAAGCCTCAACTTTATTATTAATTAAGAGAAACTTAATTAATAAACATTAATCAAATAATTGGCTTATTAAATTCCTCCACAAGACCAATTCAAAATCCAAATGTTCCCTGCCTGAGCCTGACGCCTAAGTGCCCTGCCAAAATAGCACCTAGCTAAAAATGACTTACTATAAATAGTAAGTCCCTCAAATCGAGCCAAACTGAAAGATGCAGAGGCAGAACCCTGATCACAACAACGTTGAAGAGAAGCAATGTCAACTCTGCCAAGAGTAACAGAACAAACAGAGACCCTCAAACCATAACATTAGCCCATGAGGGTAGCAATGATGGGATAACAACATCAACAACTAGCACTAGCTAAAAAGGGGACATTACAGTCTGCCCTCCCCAAAATTGCTTGTCCTCAAGCAATCGCACATCTGACAGCTCACTACACTCCACCAGAATCCCATGGATAAGATTGCATAATGTCCCTATCATCACCAACTAACTCCAGTAACGACATCACCATCCATACAATTAACAGTCTGCCAAACTGACCCCGTCACAACATTTGATGTTGTAGGAACAACACATGGGAGCATCTCTGTAAGCAGGCAAGATCTGCACCCTTTCTCTGCGCAAGCTAAACTATCATACAAATCATCTAGCTCATGTGTTGTCGAACTCTGCATCCAAAAGATATCCTATACGTGTGGATCAAATGTAAAGTTATATGCACACTTCACCATGTATACCTCTGAAAATTCCTCTGCAAGTCCTGTCTAGAACCCTGATGCACTAATGGGATCCCAAACATCATCATCACTCATCGCAAGAGGGGGATCAACATCAACCTCGAAATTATGATTGTCATAAGAAAATGTCATATCCATATCAAATAAGGGATTGTTCACAAAAGGCACCGCACCTATATGTTGATCAGAATAGTGTAACCTTGAACTTTTGGAAACATGATGTGTGACATGCTCCCCCTCAATCATATCATGCCCCCGTATCATCATACTCTCCTCTCTAAAGAGTGAAATAGTGCGCAAACTCCCATTTGTGATTCCCCTCAACACATACCCCCTGCCCTAGCACTCAAACCTCATCTCCATCGAACACAAGCTGAGGGTAAACTCCCCAATGTCTTGTAGCCACTTCATACCCAACACAATATCCATTTCACCCAAGTTTACTACATAGAAATCAGCCTCTAACTCGTAGTCATCAAAAGAAAGAGAGAGATGGCGTATGCATCTGGTACAAGGAAGGGTATATCCACCTACCACCCTGACACAGAAACCAGTGAATTCTTCTCTACCTAAAGACTACACCTACTAAGAAACTCCTCATGAATGAAATTATGTGTAGCCCTAGTGTCAAGCATCGCAATGCATCGTTGTCAATCCACTAGTCCTCTAATCCTGAAAGCGAATGGAAGTGGTACTGTGGTGGATAATGCTATCGGTGATAGTTTGACATCAGGACCAAACTCCAAAGAGGCTTTCCGAGCCTTGTAAACATCTGAATCAACTAGCTGATGTGAATTTTCAGCCTCATCATCATCTTGATATACCAACATAGAATGGCTAGCCTTGCCCCTAGACCTTAAGGGCAAGTGTGATCATGATCATAAGGCTCTTTACACCAATAGCATAGGTGTCTCCTCCTCAAACCCTCACGAGTTGCCTCATTGTGTCTCACCACTGCTTCTTCTTTTCATCAGCAACTGGTGGGTGAATCACATTTGAAGGTAAGGTGTTGGGTTTAGGCTGAACTTGCCTCTTAGGAGCTGCAAGCTCCATGCTCCTGACCTTTTTAATGGCTCCATGCAGAAAAGGTGGATTAAATGCCTTAAGCCAACCTCTCAATGGCTCATGAGGTCACTCAATAAATAACATGATCAAACGTTTCTCCGTGACATCAAGAACCGTCATAGAGAGTCTCAAAAACTCATCAATGAAAGAATCCAAACAGCTCACCTATCTAAGCTGAGCAAGGTCCCGGAAATATGATTCTGGATGCTTCATGTTAAAACGCTCTATCAGCCTATCAGCAAACTCCATATATGAGGTTATAAGATTGCTGCAAGATGACCATCCTGGGATGCCACCATTCGTGGGCTGTCCCATCTAGATGCAAAGATACCAATTTTATGGCATCCACCTGTGTCATAGGCCTAAGAGTCTGGAAGGTATCAACTTTACTGATCCAGGCTCGACTTGTGACCTTTCCACTACCATCAAACATAGGAAGATTGAGCCTGTTGGTGGCATGCTTCAAATCCGCATTATGATTTCTTTGCCTTCTCCCCTGCCTAGGTCTGTTATGCTCTCTCTTTTGAGTCATAAATCTGTCAAAGGGTAGGTTATTCTTAACTACCTAAGACAATGCTTCGCACTCATCATGCATAGCCAACATATCATCAATCTCCACCTTCCTCCTCTACTACACTCCCTACCTCAAACTTGTTCCTCAAGAACATGGGCCATGTAGGCCTGTCATATGTACTTGTAGGAGCTACTCTCGCTCTAGGAGTCCCCACTGCACTACTCTCTCTCTCTCTCTCTCTCTCTCTCTCACTCTCTCTCTCTCTCATGTGCTCTTGCTTGTATCTTTCAGCTATGTAAGTGCTTATATGATATAACCCATGTATTCGAGTGAACTCATCCTAGATTTATATTATCCGGTACTCCTCGGTGTTGAGGAAACCTTTTTATTTAAGTTGTACGTTGGTGTCGGCAAACCTACCTCGTTGTTAGACTGAGAAGACCCTTGTAATTTAGCTTTTAACCTTTGTTTGTGAATCAAGAAGCATTTTAGCGCAACTAACTCCGAGATTAGCGCATAGGAGCTCTGTTTAGCGCATATGAACAACAGATTAGCGTATATAATAAATGTTTAGTACATCTAAAATAGTGGGCACTTCCCGAGAGTCTGTCAAAAAGGTAATTATATATTTGGATACGCTTTTTCCTTCTAAGCCTTTCTATGTATTCATAGCCCGATTTCAACCCCAGGGCGATACATAAACTGTAACATTTAAGTATAAGTTAAATATTCTTATTTTCAATATACTTTAAGTTAGATTTTATGTAATACTTTCAAGATGTTTAAGAGTGGTTTCAGATTCATAGGAGTTATAATAAAGATCCTAGATTTTGGGAGATTCTACAAAAATTCAGACTTGCCAAATTTCAAGAATCAGCATGATTCTCATGTGGCGACTTGAATGTGTCTTTCCATTCTTTTTGAGTAATTGGAGTCGCATTAGAACCTTTGATAGCAATCTTAAGTATTCCTCTTGTGAACAATCGCTTGGTGATTGTTGTATGTTCTCTTATTGCTTATGGATCATTGTTATGTTTACGCACTTATAATCTTGACATTACATCTTTATTTTCAAAAAAAAAAATGTTAGTGCATATTTGAACCATTGTTTCCAAGGGTTCCTTGGGGGGGCATTACACTGTCTAAATATGTCCGCAATCTGTTGGACAAGTTTCGGATGCAAGACTACAAACCTGCATCCACACCTATGATGAAGAAAGGGTTGAAGCTGACAGCCAAATCAAATTCACCTGTGGTGAACGAATCAACATTCAAGCAATTGGTGGGCAATCTCATCTACCTTACTGCTACTAGGCTTGATCTCATTTTTCTAGTGAGCTACATTTCACGCTTCATGACAACCTCCAAGGCCAAATAATAGGTAGCAGTGAAGCATGTGCTACGTTATGTGAAGGGCACTTCTTATTTTGGTCTTCTGTACAGCAGAATTCATGATCCTAAACTTATTGGTTTTATAGACTCAGATTGGGGAGGTTTCATTGATGACAGAAAACCAACATCTGATTATGTTTTCAGTTTGGGATCTGGTGCAGTCACATGGACTACAAGAAGCAGCAAGCGGTGGGTCTTTCCTCGACAAAAGTTGAGTATCAAGGAACAGTTAAGCCAACTTGTGAGGAGGTTTGTCTTCGAAAGATGCTTTCATGTTAATGTTTTCAGATTATAGCAAGGAAAATACAATCTATAGACGTCCTTCAATGCTAAGACACAGGATATAATAAATATTCACAATTAACTATTAAGGAAAGATAATACCCGGATTTGAAGGTCTGAATTTATCCTTTGGTTGGCTTCAAATCTGCACTTTGTATTCTTCAAATTTGCCCTTCAATGTTGCCTTCGAGGACTGATATGAATTTGTTCTTGAAGATCTTCAATGAGCTATCAAATCCATTCTTCTAGGGCTGCTCTGAATTCTGCCCTAGTTCGTCCTTGTTCTCTGCCCTAATTCGCTCTTCTAGGGCTACACAATTTTCCTTTTATGGCTGCTCGATATACTCTTATGTGTGCTACGATCTGTACAATTCGCCCTTCTAGGGCTGCTTAATTCACCACAATAGAAGATGTAATTTCTGCTTGATCTGCCCCCTTTTATGCTTCTTATTTGCTCTTGAATCTGCTACTTAAGGCTCCAATTTGATCCTCTAATTTACTTCTCAAGTTCGCCTAAAGAAGTCTGATATAAATCGCTCAATATGCAATGTAAATCTACTCAAGTACTTTTGCTCATCCAACGATCTTGCTGAAGGAAGAAGGCAAGATTTCACTGAACACAATTGCTCTTCCAAGACTTTGTTGAAGGACTACTCCCATGTTATGATTTTGATGATTTTGTCCTTCATCAAAGTTGCTCATTTATATGAGCTTGCAAGGTGTAGAGTGGACCTCCAAGTCAGCCGACTTGGGCCCATGATTTACCCAACTTGCAATAATATAACCCATTTATATTATTATACTTATTTATTTGCCTCATTATTTAATTACCAAAATCAATCCTTGCATATAATAATAAATATATCCTTTTATATTTGTTCATTATATAATCGATCTTCTCATAATTAAATATATCAATAATAATAAAATATATATCCAATATTATTATTATTATTGTTACCTCTTTGTCTAATGCGTTGATCTTTGCCGTAAAGGCCAAAACATCAACACTCCCTCTTGAACTTGAGGAAAAAGATCAACCAAATCATTTTCCTTCATCCCATCTATCATCCACTGGTAGAGGTGTCAAAAAAAACATATCTATAATGGATTCCATATCCAATGTTGTCATAGATTTCACATCTATGAAGGTAGATCTCTATCTACCAAATATGACGAGAACATAAGTCACATATTTTTATCATCATTCCCAAAGCATAGATTTCATATCGATATGAAAATCACCATTCCATAGTAACATCAAGTCACATGCTGCTTACCAACCGGATGTGGATTTCCTAGATCCACAAGTCTCCACGACTCAAGAGATAGAATATCAAGTCCATGATATTCAAGGTAACATCGAGTCCATGATGTTTACCAGCCAGGTGTGGATTTCTTAGATCCACGAGTCTCCATGACTCAAGAGTTAGAATATCAAGTCCATGATATTCAAGGTAACACCAAGTCCATGATGTTTACCAGCCAAGTGTGGATTTCTTAGATCCACGAGTCATCTTTACTCAAGTCCATGATGTTTACCAGCCAGGTTTGGATTTCTTAGATCCACGAGTCATCTTTACTCAAGTCCATGATATCAAAATAACATCAAGTCCATGATGTTAAGAGCATTGGTCTAACCAATATCAAGTCCATGATATTCACCAAGTGCTCGGAGTAATGGTCTACCGACATCAAGTCCATGATGTCACCATATACTCAAATGTGGATCCCTGATCCAAGAGATATCAAGTCCATGATATCAAGATAACATCAAGTCCATGATGTTAAGAGCATTGGTCTAACGAATATCAAGTCCATGATGTTAAGAGCATTGGTCTAACGAATATCAAGTTCATGATATTCACCAAGTGCTCGGAGTAATGGTCTACCGACATCAAGTCCATGATGTCACCATATACTCAAATGTGGAACCCTGATCCAAGAGATATCAAGTCCATGATATCAAGAGCATTGGTCTAACGAATATCAAGTCCATGATATTCACTAAATGCTCAGAGCAATGGTCACCAGACATCAAGTCCATGATGTCCACCATATACTCAAGTGTGGATCCTTGATCCATGAGTCTCTTAGACTCATAAGGAGAATATCAAGTCCATGATATTCATCAAATTCATAAGAACATCTTAGCCATAAGCATAAGTTTAACCAGAATGAATAAGCATATCCAATGAATCCACATAAGCATAAGAATAACCAACATAAATCTTATCTTATGAATCCACATAAGCATGTATGCAATATAGTTTCAAAAAATGTGTTCTCACATATATATAATAACCATGAATATAGACTCTGCTATAAAAGGAAGTATATTCCCACATACATGCCAAAGTATATCAGAAGCCAATGTGCCAATGTAAAGTA
The DNA here is from genome assembly GCA_018584345.1 of Thuja plicata. Lineage (NCBI taxonomy): Eukaryota > Viridiplantae > Streptophyta > Pinopsida > Cupressales > Cupressaceae > Thuja > Thuja plicata. Next base: position 7,160,046 of record MU227491.1, on the reverse strand, counting down.
TAACATATACCAATGTAAAGTATGCTCCCAGAATATGTCAAGGCAACATAAAGTTTGCTCCCATATGTACTCACGCTTACATAAAATCAATGTAAAACAGTTGATCAGTCATGCTAATGTATATTCCCATACATACATAACAGTATGCAGCCATAACATAATGTAAGGTACGCTGTAACAAAAAAAAATTGTGGAGTATGCTCCTCATACAAACACGTAATGCTGCAACATAATGTACAGTATGTTCCTCATACATAACAAATAAAATATCAGTTTAAGCCAATCAGCTAAACAGATAATCAGCTATGCTAATCAGATATGTCAATTGGCTGTGCCAATCAGCTGTGTATGTTCCTACACATACATAACATATATACCAAAAATATGTCAAAGTAAAGCATGCCAATTAACCAGCTATGTCAAACAGCCAAGCAAAAAAAAGGGGTATAAGCCTACTCATATAAGGAAGGAGTTGTATAACGCAAAACTAAGTGAGCCCATGATTGAACTCCCTGTTATGTACGTGCATGTCATGCACTAAGGTGGGTTTCTTCAATCCACATATTCAGTATGTGGTCCCTCCATAGAACCATATAGGGATAAGTTGTTAGTATACCCATAATTCATTTTATCCATGAATGTTTTAAGTCACGCCAGGTTATGATCATTGGGGCCTATGCCACTCACGGTAATCTATTCCCTCTGGATTAAAATAGTGAATGGTTTATATATTTCCTATCTTCTCCCTCTGAAGCATACGTTTGTCTACCTTTTAATGTCCACAAGGTTAGACTCCCTCTCAATGTATGTTCCCAGATAACTTGTACCTAACAAATAAAGGAAAGGGAATTTGTAATGTGCCTTATGAGAAGATAATATACACTTCAATCGGTTAATTGACACAACTTGAAGTCTACTCATATCTTTCTAGCCAATTATAAAATCATGAGACGGTTTCACAACTATGGTAATCATAGGAACCAACAAATTTCCAATAGAAGGCGTAGAAGGTTCAAAGACCAATGAATTTGCACATTTAGAATCTCGATGCAAATCAAAACCCTCATAAGATGTAAGGTGAAATTACTATTTTCGGACCAAACCCTGGTTGCCATAGTGTTTCTTAGTTTTGAAAGAGTTAGACTGAATTCCTAAATCTGGAAAAGATCTTTCCTCAACCTAGCTTTGATACCATGTTAATGTTTTCAGATTATAGCAAGGAAAATACAATCTATAGAGGTCTTTCAATGCTAAGACAAAGGATATAATAAATATTCACAATCAACTATTAAGGAAAGATAATACCCGGATTTGAAGGTCTGAATTTATCCTTTGGTTGGCTTCAAATCTACACATTGTATTCTTCAAATTATTGCCCTAAAATGCTGCCTTCGAGGACTGATATGAATCTGTTCTTGAAGATCTTCAATGAGCTATCAAATCCGTTCTTCTAGGGCTGCTCTAAATTCTGCCCTAGTTTGCCCTTGTTGTCTGCCCTAATTCGCTCTTCTAGGGCTACACAATTTTCCTTCTATGGCTGCTTGATCTGCTCTTATATGTCTGCTACGATCTGTACAATTTGCCCTTCTAGGGCGGCTTAATTCACCACAATAGCAGATGTAATTTCTGCTGATCTGCACCTTTTTATGCTTCTTATTCGCTCTTGCATCTGCTCCTTAAGGCTCCAATTTGATCCTCTAATTTACTTCTCAAGTTCGCCTAAAGAAGTCTGATATAAATCGCTCAATATGCAATGTAAATCTACTCAAGTACTTTTGCTCATCCAACGATCTTGCTGAAGGAAGAAGGCAAGATTTTGCTGAACACAATTGCTCTTCCAAGACTTTGCTGAAGGACTACTCCCATGTTATGTTTTTGATGATTTTGTCCTTCATCAAAGTTGCTCATTTATATGAGCTTGCAAGGTGTAGAGTGGACCTCCAAGTCAGCCAACTTGGGCCCATGATTTCCCCACCTTGCAATAATATAACCCATTTATATTATTATACTTATTTATTTGCCTCATTATTTAATTACCAAAATCGATCCTTGCATATAATAATAAATATATCCTTTTATATTTATTCATTATATAATCGATCTTCTCATAATTAAATATATCAATAATAATAAAATATATATCTAATATATTATTATTATTGTTACTTCTTTGTCTAATGCGTTGATCTTTGTCGTAAAGGCCAAAAACATCAACATTTCAGACATGCAGATGTCTCAAGCAAGTCCTAGTCCCCTTTATTGTGACAATCAAGGGGTGCTCATACTAGCAAAGAATTTGGTCTTCCACGAGAGAACCATGCATGTTGATCTTCACTGTCATTTCATCTAACAGCTTGTTGAAGACAGATCAATTCAGTTGTTGTGTGTTCCGACTATGAATGAGACAACAAATATTCTCACCAAGTCTCTAAGCCTCGACAAATTAGTAAAATTCAGAGGCAACTTGATGTAGTTGATAGATTAACCATTAAGGGAGGGTATTAGAATAATATCTTTATTATTCCTTATTTAATGGTCAATATTGTAGATTCTGTAAAAATTCAATAGTTTCTAATTCTACTATTATTTCATAAAAACATCGTCTTAATGAACGTTTGGTAATTTCATTAATTCATTCAATATTTTACCAATTACTTTCATAATAGTGCCTTCATGTAATTGGATAAGCATTTAATGTTTGTAGCCATTAGTTGGATTAGAGCATTGTTGGAAAAATCTTGGCCTTTGATCCTGAGTTGATCTTGGCCATTCATTATAATTGAACAACTATAAAGGGCCAAAGTCTTCTCATTTGTAACTCATTAGATTAGAGCTAGAGAACGAGAGGCTTGTTGAAATTGTTGTCATAATACTATCAAAGTAATTGCTATTTCATTGTTGGTGTTCATGGTGGATTACTTGTGTTGCTTTGGTGTATTGTATGGTTTCTTCATTTCCTCACTTAGATTAGATTTCATTTCATGTTGGTTAGAAGTAGTGTTTAGTTGAGTGGAAGATATTTTGGATACATCTTTGTGAACTTGCTCAAACCAAACCACTAGCAGCTTCCTGATTGTAAGTTTGCCTAGCGTGGTTGAATGGTATATTTTTGAGCTTTACTTTGATTATTGCTTACACATTGATATGCATCGATGGATGGTGCTAAAGGAATGGTAATAGTTTGAACATCCTACATCTACCTTAGGAGATCGCACTAACTTGGTTGATGTCGATGGCTAAACTAAGTCTAGTAGAGTCACAAATGTTAAGAAATGTAGATCTGAAGATAATATATAAACTAATATGTAGTAGAATGCAATTGCCTTGGTGATTGATTGATTCTACAAAAATATATTTGTATTTATATATAGAATCTATAATGAATAGTTG
>MU227491.1:7107855-7152092 GCA_018584345.1 Thuja plicata | reverse complement strand
CTTCTAATCTATCTTCCATTCTCATGCAGTGAGCCATATTTTTATATTTTAGAATTTCGTAAAATTTAGAATATGCTCAACTATAGATTATGTAGGGTTCATATTTTATCTTCCTTTAATAACCTTGTTGCTCTGATACCATGTTAAGAAATGTAGATATGAAGATAATATATAAACTAAATATGTAGTAGAATGCAATTGCCTTGGTGATTGATTGATTCTACAAAAATATATTTGTATTTATATATAGAATCTATAATGAATAGTTGTAACTATTCATTATAGAGAGATGTGGCTGTTGATACTAAATGAAGTGACTGTTCATTATACATATCATTTATTAATAACTAATATATATATATATATATATATATATATGAGTTTGTTCCAATATATATTTATCAGAGAAATATATATATATATATATTTTTATTTTTTTTGAGAATAGTTCGTTCTCTTTGGCTGAGAGCCAAGGACTGAGGGGCATCCATTCCACCAAATTCGCTCGGGGCACGATCCCGGCCTCATCCCTTATCAGATGTCTTAACGAGATTTGAACCCTGGTGGGCTCAATGAGAACCAATGAACTTCACCAGTCGACCAATTCACAATTGACAAAAATATATATGTTAACAATTATTATTAATATTATATATATATAATATATGCATAGTTAAACACGAACGAACAATATGTTAACAACAAAGACATCCATTATCTTTTGCATTCTAGGAGTAGATAAGATCTTTCTGAACCCTTTCCTTTGCAATTTGTTTGGTTGGATAAAGTTGAAGTATTTGATATCCATTGAATGAATAGCGCAAGTCCCTTTGTGATGCCTAGCATATCACATCACAAAACTGAGTTAAGTCCACAATGAACATCCTTATTCAAGAGATAGTTGAAGATTTGGTGTTTCGTCCTCGAATACTAAGTATTCGATTATGCATGTTGTAGTGGCATAAAACTCACATCAACATGAAGCTATTGGAAGAACAAATTGGTCCAGTATCTTCCACGTTTGTGGCATCAACAACTACCAGGTATTTGCATAATTGTATTCCATTTGTATGTTAAGTGTTTGACAGAATATGTATTTCAATTGTGCAACAAACACAGTTATGATTTATGAATATGAAACTCATTGGAGAACATTTGAGAGTTGTTCATTAAATAGCTCATATGTCTTAAACTATATAGTCATCTGCTTGTGAGAATTTTCATTTTTTAATAGACACTGGCATTATTAATAAACATCAGCTCAAAACTATTTGAATGTTTTCACTTTCTTTCATGTGTTTGATGAAATACCTATGAACTAAATTTGAGAAAATTGCAAGAAAACCAAAAAAAATCCTCCGTAAGGACTTTAAAGTGCTCAAGGAACATTTTTTGCATTCAAGGGAGAGATGCAACTACAAATTAACATTGTTATCCATTGTAAGTGTGCAAATCGAAGGGTAAAAGGTTTTCACCTAGCTCTCACCCAAAAGGTAGTTTCACTAGAGGTATTGAGATGTATGGTTCATTGTTGGAATTGCAATGGTTTAGTTTGGCCCTCACCCAGTCTCCTTTAGGATGCCTTGGATTCCTCAAACTTGCTCTTTCTCACAGAAACACACGATAGCCCGGTACGCCTCCTTCCTACTATTACAGGTTTTCACAGTATATCAACCTTCAGGAATGAGATTAGGAGCTCAAGTGGGGTCCGTGGGTCTGGAGGGGTAGCTTGACTTGTGAGTGACCGTCTCCGTGGTTTGGTTTCAATTATATTGTCAGACGCCTACGCTAGATTCATGTAGGTCCGGTATGTCGTACTTCCCCCCGTGCTAGAGACATCTACTTTTGGGTTTGCTACATTCCACTAGCATCCTCCTCCTATGCTATTCACAGTGGACCTGATGGGGACCCCTTCTCAGACTTATATGACAGCATTACCCAGTTCTCTACTATTGGGGAAGTCCTCGTCCTAGGGGACTTCAATGCAGGGACCCAGATTGTACAGTCCCCCCTCCATGATCGTACTAAAGACTCTTTGTGTATTGAGGACCCGGATCCAGCCTCTATGGGGCTTCACAGGTTATCGGAGGATGAAAGTGGTCCCTTGACCAAGTATTGCAAACATCTTGTACAGCTCAATGTGTCTCTGGGTTTGGTAGTCCTTAACGGATTATCCTGTTTCCCAGGATCTTACTTCTTCACATGCAGGCCTCATGGTGGTTGTGCTAGCATGGTGGATTAGGCTCTTTCCAGACATCCCTTCGTCTCTTCCATTAGCCACTTCTCCATTACCCCCCTCCCCATAGATGACCATGCTATGCTTCGCCTCTCGATCCCCTGCACCCCCTCCCTCCACCCCCCTCTTCTTCCCCGCACAACTGTTCGCAGCGACGAGGGCAATCCTGCCATCTTCACCCACCATCTTAGACAACTTCTTCCCCCATATCCCCTCTTCTCCACTTTGGGGTGCGTTGGCACCAAGTTCTCCCAATTGTCCACGGCCATCTGGGAGGCCGCCTCATCTTCCTTCCCTCATTCCCCCACCCCCTATTCCCCCCGCCCAGATCCAAGAACCCATGCCCTATGAACAAATGGTGCGATGAAGACTATAAGGCCTCTCATCGGACCCTAAGGTCGTCTTTATGCTCAACCACCCTTCTTACATCTCTCTGAAGGCCTCATACTGCCACTCCTTCACCATAAGAAACACCTTTTCATTTCCCAACGCAGGTGTATCCTTCGGGCCTCCCTCAACTACTCCCCCAACTCCTTTTGGCATACCCATTTCCCTCGTCACACCCACCTTACCTCCGAGCTCGACCACAACTTATTGATCTCCCATACCTCTGTGATCTATGATATCCAAGGTCAACACCCCATCCAAGTCACCCCCCCCTCCCCTCATTGTCACCTCTTCACATACACCACCATCAAAGAGGTTATTAGAACCATGAGTTCAAGCAGGGCTACAGATGAAGAGGGATTCCAAGTTGAGCTCTTCAAACTCGGCTTCACAATTCTTGGGTCATACTTGGCTGATTTCTTCAACCATGTTGTTCGCACAGGTTTTCGTCCCTCTTGGTCGCATCACATTATCCTTCCGATCCACAAGGCGGGCCCTGCCTCGGATCGCAATAATTACAGGACCATCATGGTTGGCCACACCTTCTCCAAGTTGTATTCCATAGTTCTCCATATTCTTCTCTCAAGAGAGTTGGATCACCGTCACATACAGGCAAAGGGGTGAACCGGTTTCAGACCTGACTATCAGACTATGGACCATATATTGACTCTTCGGGGCATTAACAGGGAGGCACGACTTCACTCCTCAAAGGTGTGTTGCTGCTTTGTGGACTTCGCAAAGCCTTTGATTCAGTCCCGAGGACTGCCCTTTTTAGAGGCTTCTGGATATTGGTATCTCAGAGACTCTTCTTGCAGCTAATATGAGACTTTATGAGACGGTCTTGGGCCATCTCAAGACCTTTTCTAGGTTCTCAGAATCAGGAGCACTATTCGGGTGAAGCAGAGCTGCCCACTATCGCGTACTCTCTTTGGTATCTACACAGACGAGCTTGAGAGGTTCCTTCAAGATCATACTCTTCCAGGAGATGGTTGTCTTCTTCACCAGGTTTTGATCTCTATTTTACTCTTTGCAGATGATGTTCTTTTGGCCTCCTCCCCGGAAGGTTTGCAAAGACTGTTGGATGGTCTTGCATCCTTTTGTGATTTACGAAACTTGACTATTAATTTGGTGAAGACCGAGGTAATGGTGCTCAATGCTCTTAAGAGTTCTCACCTCCATTTATTCTTCAGAGGCACGGAGGTAGAGATTTCTTCTGCATACACATATCTGGGGGTCAAGTTCTTTCACCCTCGCTTTACTATGAGACCCGCTCTTCAGCCACAGATTAATAAGGGGCATGGTTTGTTAGCCCTCCTCGAGCGTCAGTGTTTTAGACGCCATTTCCAAGACACTCTGTCCAAGTTGATACTTATGAATACACTTATCAGACCTACTGTTCTCTATGGTTCGATGGTGTGGCATCCTTCATTGTTGGATTCTGATTACGTTTCTGTAGAGCGGGTTCAGATTCTCCTCCTCCGTTGCATCATCCGGTGCGAGAAATCCATCCCACACAACATTATTCTTGCACAGTTTGGGGCTCGCCCCTTCAAGCTTGAGGTCATCTTCGATCTGGTCTGGTACCTTCACCGCCTTCGGGGCTTTGCCGATTTGAGTGATGGGCGTCATAGATATCCCTACCTTGCCTACTATTCTTCGGAGTCCATCACTACTTCTGTTGTATCTTCTGGTCCGGCTCATGGCTGGTTTGTTGAGGCTTCGACCCTTCTTGGGTCCATTGGGATTGAGATAGATCGCCTCCCACTCTTCCAGTATTCTCTTGATGCTCATCTCCATCTTCTTCCTCCCCGGCAAGAGATGAATAGGCACATCAGAGATGACATATACAGGTGGTTTATTCACACCATGTGTGTCAACCCCCACAGTGGCCTCCGCCCAAAGATGGTCTTCTATGCGGAGAACTTTTTGAAATTGAAGGACGGACTCATTGTCCGCCCTTCTTACTTATCCCATCACTGGTCACACTCCCTACGGAACCCTCTTTGGTTCTTTCAGAGCAAGTTCACATCGGCTTCGTTGCGAGACTGACCACCATATTTACAGAGCGCTTAGGGTCTGCCAGCTCTTCAGCATCAGGGAAATGGAGTCAGAGGAGCACTTCATATTTTGCTGCCCTATATTCTACGAGATTGAAGGGAGGTTCTACTACCTCTTTAGGGAGGCAAGGTCGCTCCACACCTTCAGATTTACGGACCAAAGGTGTCTTGCACTTTATCTCTAGGAGGCCACTTGGCTCAGGAACCACACACTCCAGATCCGGTATCTTGAGACTCCCCTCCCTTGCCAGCTCATTACTTCCTTCTTCGCAGGACCTCACTCAGCACGCAGCACCAAACACCAACATAGCTCCATCTCCTGCTCCAGATCTGTGAAGCCAAGGATAGGCTCTCGTCAGCAGCGATCTTCCTCTTCCAGGATCATTTGGAAGCAGGCCAAGGTTCCGGTTGGTCCTCTCGATTATCTCTCTGTCTTGAGGTTTTTCGCGGTTGTTCAGAACCCTTAGCGGTATTCTGGAAGAGTTTTTCCTTTCCTTTCAAACCCCTCTTGCTCTTTTGGTTTTTATTGTGGTTGTTGTTGCTTCTTTCTTGGGCACTGTTTGGTGTCCCTTTGGTAGACTGGATTTTCTTCTTGTTCTTGGCTGTCCCTTTGACCCTTTGTGGTTTCTTGCTGGACAATAATAAATTTATCTTATCTTATTAAGCTTCCCTCATGCATGAGATTTGTTTCCATGGATGTTGTGAATGTTTTACTATACAGCTGTTTGTTTTCCTTATACAGACACCTTTTGGTACCAATGGGAGCTTATCACTGTCCAATCAGCATTGTTTTACAGATTAGCTGTCGTGCTAGTATTTGGGTGTAGAATTTTCAGTTAAACAAAGTTTTTATATCCTGTTAGGTGGCTTTCTCATGTATAAACAGGCTGCAACAAGGCATATTTGTGCTAAAATCAAGCATGACCAATGCAATATGTTTACAGTGTGTAGATGTTGACGGGTATAGACTCCGTGTCGTCTGTCTCTAGCAAACAGTTCTGTAGACTTTTGTTATCTCTCACGGAAAGGTGGGAATTTAATTCTAAACCACTGCCATGCATATCCAAACTCTAGGAGGTTCACATGTGCATTAACAGTGTAGGAATTTTTACAAGAGATGAAGGAAAAGAGTTGTGAATGTGGAAGAAAGGTATCATGTGCCTGCTGACTGCCAACAGTGATAGACCACAAACTAGACCTAGGGTTTGTATAAATAGGATCTGGAAACAAACATTAAGAGCCTAACTCCTGCTGTTGACATGCTTGTAAGAATAAAAAGTGATCTTAATAAATGTTACAACCCTCACTTGTTAAACAATTGCTATCTTGCTTTCTTGCACTTATCTTGCACAGTGATGTTTGATATGAATGGATGTATGGTCGTGCGGACAGAATAGATAATGCTTTTAGTTACAATGCAATGAAAGTATATATGGCACAAAGATTGAAAGTGCAACAGATATTTTGATATATATGAATGACTGGGATGGTATATGATTAGTCTAACTACATGTGTGACTCTAAGTGGATGCAGGAGACTTCACCAACCTCTAGGAGGAGAGGGAGAGTATCATTGGAGAGAGGGATGCAGACATAAGAAGAGGTCAAAATTGCCATCGACACGAAATTCATGCCTTTGAGATAAGTTGACCTAGTTCAGGTTTGTTATTGCTGGTCTAGTGCCCAGTGGATACAGTCAGTGTCACAGTGTATCTAGTGCCTAGACCTTGAGTTGACCATATTGTCTTGTTCGGATCGTCGCCACCTGGTAAACAATATCTTTTAATCTTCTCTGTAAATCATCATTTTATTATTCCTTGGCTTATAACATCAATACAAATACGGATAGAAGAAGAGATATGTATACATGTATATGCATATGCTTACATATATAAATGGTATATAGATGCAAGCACATGTGTATATGTATATACATATTCCAATAAATAATCTATTATTATTGATGTTATAAGAAAAGTAATAATTTAAATTCAAATTATTAAGAATTTATTGTATATTATTTTAATACTAAGAGCTCAAACTTTAATTTTTAATGTTTGATGTTCTTGGTTTTAGTATCAACCTTTCTGATGGGGTCAACCTTTTCTAATCTCCGTATCTCTTAAAACATAGACCGACTAAAGTCGGACTGAGGAATGTATGGTCTTATAATGGCAAAGCTAAGGTTGGAGAGATCAATAAAAGTGCCAAAAAAGGTGGCCTTTCGATGCTAATATTGAAACATTCCAATGCTATTAATCACGGGTGGCATGAATATTAACACTGCCAACATAAGCTTGTTCGAAGCAATATCAATATAGCCATTTCAATACCATATGATCTTCGGTTCATTCGATTCAATAAAGCTTAAGCTTAAGCGATGCAATGAAATATTTTAATTAATATTTATTGGGGAAAAAAATTGGCTATAACTCTGCCATCTTAATTGAGCGGGATTTTATACTACCGCTGGCAACCGTTTCTTGATATATATTATTGGAGTTGCTTTTGAAGTCCAGCGTTTTAAGGAAATAAAGAACAAACTCTCATAATCATTATAACCACCTGGTCTGGGAAGAGAGAACAAAAAGCATAGGAGATCGAGCTTGGTTGCAAGATTTACCTTGGCAAACAACACAAGGCATGTTCCATTCAACACTACGCTTCATAACCAACCAATCTTATTTCTGCTAACAGGCTTGCCTCTTTTGGATATGCAGACCATTAACTTCTATTAAATCTGGAATATAAGAAAGAAGCAAAAAAAGATTCTGATTAAGAATGTAATTAGTTGTTGATACTTTTGTCGTCTGTGTGTTCTGGCAAAGTTATTGCTTTAGTCCAGCTGTTCTGCACTCTTGCTGTCTTGAAAATCAGCTCTAAAGAATAAAAGAATCTAGAATTTGATGTTGCAGTCTTAAAATGTATGTAATTTTTAGACCACAGTTATTGTCATGCAAATATCATTGCATGCTTGTTTGCCGGGTCCATAATCGGTAGTTGGAGCTCGATAAGGGTATAGAAGCTCGAGTTCTCTCTCCTTTCTTCACGACGAATCTTAAAAACAGAGTTAAGCTTAGAAAAGCTTTAAAGGAATTACTTTAAATGCCGACCTTGGTATTTTAAAGAATCACTATTTCTCTGTATCTTCTGAGATAGTTCTTAAGCATTCCTTGTTGAACGAATATGTAATGCCCCCTTCCCAATTTGCACAAAACTCAGAATTGCAACAAATTAGGGTTAAAGTTACATCTTACTCAATAAATATTTCTTTAAACAATATGATCCTGAATTTGAAACTTGCAAACACAACATGAAAGAAACATGACCTGTGCTTTTCATCTTTACAAGGATACTTGGAATGTGAGTTGTAGCTAAAATTTCTGTATTTATCTTTTGATGGGTTAGTTTCAAATTTCATTGCCTTTTGAATTGCTTCTTCCAGGTTTGCTGGGACCAAAGCACTCACTGTACTTCTAATTGATTCTTTCGAATCCTTGCACAAATAGCTAAGTGAGTCTCTCTTGAGAGACTTCTGGTACAGTGACAGCCAACTTTTGGAATTGGGTCATGAATTCTCCCATTGTCCCTTGCCGCTTAAGTTGGGTAAATTCTTTGAAGTACCATTGTGGATGCCTTCAATCAAATCTTTTGATGAGTTTCTGTGTAAATTCATCATAAATGGTTATGCATTGGTGTCCTTGGGTGATAAGGCCATGGTGCCACCACTTGTGGATTGTTCCTATCAAATGGAGCACCGCAAATATAATAGTATTTTCCTCCATCATGAGGCTTAATGAAAGATAAGTATCCAAGTTTTGGACACATGAATGTGTCGTAAGTTTTCCCAATTCGTCAAAGCTAAGAAGGGTTATCACACTCACCCTATCCTTTACGTCTTTATCGGGCCATCCCTTTCTTTTCTTTTTGGGGACAATTTTCATTTTGGCATCATAGTAATCTCTAAAAGAGACATTTCTCCTAAGTTTGGGATCAATTCTAGAGTATGCTTCTACAATTTCATCAACATTATTCATGGGTGCAATGTTTGCAGCATCGAATATCTCTCGATGCTGCAGAAATATTATTATTTTTCTTGTAGTGGTTGGAGTTAGTATCCCTTCCTTTGCTACTTATATATTGAATGGCTTGAAGGAGGAGTTGGGTGGTTTTTTCATTCCTCTCATTTTGTTCCATGAGAGCTTGGGTGGTTTGAGCGGTTTGTTCCATGAAGGCCCTCAACTCATTGCTCATTTGCTCGCTCATGGTGTTGTTTAATGTCGGATGGTTGGCAGACTCAAGCTTTCTTCTTTCTTCTCTAAAGCCCTTTAAGCCCTTTGGCTAGTTTGCATCTACCTTTCACAGGATGGCAAGAAAGATGCTCTAATACCAATTGTAATATCCCCTTCATCATTTACCCTAGAATTTGCCCTAAAATCAAAATTGCAACAAATTAAGGTTAGGGTTACATCTTACTTAATAAATATTTATTTAAATAACATGATCCTGCATTTGAATGCTGCAAACACAACAAAGAAACATATGCAATATGTGTGTGTGTTTGTGTGTGTGTGTGTGTGTGTGTAATTAATCTTTAGGATTTAGTCACCTGCATTATATACTTAGGTTACAAACATATTGGGGGAAGAGACATGATGGGTCCACCCAAAGCCATTTCTACACCAAGCCTAAGAGTGGATGTCTACCACAACCCTCTTGCTTGGAGGCTTGTACCTACTTTCTCCAATCATGTCCCGTCACCCTGCAAATAGTTGTCATCTTATGGAGTCAAGTGGAGCTTGTAAGGAGTTACTTGACTAGGTAAGTGCGCTCTTTGTCCTAGACCGCAATGGTCCTACTAGGATGGCCTTCTTACAAGCCCCATGTAGTTGTCAACCTTCTCTTACACCTCAGGTCCTCTCTCGCAAGGTGGGTTTTAAACAGTATGTATACCTATTTTCTATCACAAAAGCATACACTTGAGCATTAATCTCACGAACAAGATATATACTTGTATTTATATATATAGAATTGACAAATATGATTATTTATACCAAGAAGTTGTAATGAAATTCATTACTGCAGTCTATTGATGAACTGTAGTCTCTTCTCTGATCTGAGATTACCCGTTGGTACTTAATGCTATGCTAGGGAATTGATCTTGGTATCAATCAATGCTTAAACAGCAGATTCAATACTTATGTTCATAGTTAGCAGACTCGCAGAGTACTCGGCAAGTTTTAAAAACTCTCGAGTTTTTATACTCTGTGAATTTATATGGCTTTTACTGGCCGAAATAACTCGCCAAGTTTTTCAGAAAAACTCGGCGAGTCCGTATGAAAGACTCGGCCACGACTGAGCATAAACGCATAAAGCAAAAAAATGGGACAGTTAGTTTTATTTTTACGTTTTCAGTATGTCTATTTGGCTGTAAAGGGGGGAAACAGGTTTCCAAGCCCTTGGTAACTAATTTCAAACGATTAGAAGCAGATTTGAGTGGATTTCAAGCGGTTTTTAAAGAAAAAACAGATTCCTAGGTAGGTTTCTTGATTTTGTTTCTATGTTTTTTTAAAACAATCTATTTATTTTTTGTTGCATCTAGCTGAATACAAAATCATTCCTAAGTAGTTAAAAATGATTGAGTCATTAGAACTAGATTTTAACACTATTTTTGACAAGTTTTGTTGAATGTTTCACTATTTTTTTGAAGAATCTCTAGTTTTTTTTTTTAAATCAAGCCCTAGTAGTTTTTTAAATTTTTTTCAACTTTGAATGATGTCTAAAATTATGGAAACTAATTGAGATAGTTTGCTTAATTGTTTAACTAAAATATTAATTTTGTCTTTTCACTTTCTATGTGTAGGTCAACAGTTAACCATTAATTCATCATGGCAGCTTCAAGGAATGATTGGCCACTAGAACCATGCCCTTCGGGATATATAGGCACCTATCCTAAAGGTGCTAAAGATAAGACATAGAGGTATGCCTATGAAAGACCGGACCCTGGGGCAGTGATTTGCATAAAATGTGAGAAAATAATTCATTAAGGCATAAACCACCTCAAATACCACCTTGCAAGCATTGACAAACATGATACTAGGAAATGTGATAAAACCACAGAAGAGATAAAAAGATTTGTTAATGTCATACTTGCAGTTGGCAAAGAAAAAAAAATGGAAAGGGAGAGGACAACATTAGCTACGAGGGCAGAAATAGTTGAATCTCATGGTGCTCCAATTTACATTGAAGAAGAGGCGGCACTTCAGAGCACAGTGGGCTCTCGTCATATCCCGTGTATCCGCAAAATGAGCAACCCCTCTTTTACCGCTTTTGCTTCCTCTAGTAGAGTGCTTGTTGCTGCATCACCATCAAGGAGTGGGACACGACCTATAGGCAGTTATTTTGTGCCCAGGAACACACCTGGAGCACAACCATCATTAGAGGCCATTGGATGGAATAAGGAGGCACATGAGAAAACAGACATTGCAAGTGCTGATTTTTGGTATTTCAACATCTCATTGAATGTGGCAGGGAGTCATTGGCTAAATTTGGTCACTGCAATGACAGTTTTAGGGAAAGGGTACAAGGCCCCTTCTCGCAAGGATTTGGGTGGGAGGTTAGTAAATAGTCCACTTGATTTCATTTTTAAATTTTAATTGTTTTTCTTGTTTATTAAATCAAAATTGTGTACTAAGACCTAATTTCACTTTGTTCTTGTAGGTTGCTCACAAATGTGGTTGATAGGGCAAAAGAAGTGGTGGAGGACCAAAAAAAAGAATGGAGAACATATGGCTGCACCATTCTTTCTGATGGATGGACAGATGGAAAAAACCACACCATTCTTAATTTTTTGGTTGCTTGCAAGGATAATGTGGTGTTCTTGAAATCAATTGAAGAATCCAATAAGGTGAAAAATGCAAATACATTGGCTGGAATGTCGGAGATCATTGTCATGGAGGTGGGTGTAGAGAATGTGGTGCAAATCATCACAGATAATGCAGCAACATATGTGTCAGCAGGTAAAATCCTCCAACAAAGGCACCCGACACTTCAACTTCCCTTTCTACTATGTCAATTGAATAGTATTAAAGCAAGTAATGGAAGATGAAAGATCAATTGCAATTTCTGATATAATTAATATAAATATGTGCAATTGTAGGTAAAATCCTCCAAGAAAGGCACCCCACTCTTTTTTGGACACCTTGTGCAGCACATGTCCTAGACCTTCTTTTGGAGGACATAGGAAAACTTGATTGGGTGATTCCAATTGTGGAAAATGCAAGGCGGATCACAAAATATATTTACAATCACCCTTGTGTTCTGCATTTGACGAGAGCACATCCATGGGAGAGATTTGGTGAGAACCGGTGTCACAAGGTTTGCAACGATTTTCTTGATGTTGCAAAGCACTATTGGTGCATTGGCTTCTTTGAAACAAATGTTTGTGAGTCAAGAATGGCTAGACTCACCTTACTCAAAGAAGATTCAAGGAGAGGTTGTCGCATGCATAGTCTTCGACAACCATTTTGCACAAAAGGTTGAAGAGATTGTGAAGGTAACTTCAAAACTTGAATTTTTAACTATTCTTGATCAAGTCTCTCATTATTAATTAGTAACTTACTAACTTCATTATTAACCTTTTTGTAATTACTAATTTGTATTTTCAATTGTAGGTGTCTGAGTCCCTGGTTAGAGTTATGCGGTTGGTAGATGGGGATCAAACCCCAATGGGGTATCTTTATGAGGTCATGAATAGGGCCAAAGAGTCTATAAAAAATTACTACAAAGGGAATACACTCAATTTGATCCCATTTGGGAAATTATTGATAGGAAGTTGAACAATCAGCTCCACCAACCCATTCATGCAGTAGGGTACTTCCTCAACCCTCATTTTAGGTTCAATGATTCTTATTCAGATCCTAATGGAGAAGTCATGGAGAGCCTCACAGCATGAATTCAGAGTATGATACCGGAGGTTCATGAGAAAGACCTCTTTGTAGCCGACCTCCAAAACTATGTGGAAGCAAAGGGTAATCTATTCTCTTTAGAGCTAGCAAAGAGAGAAAGAGCTACTCAAACCCCAAGTATAACATTTTCCATTTGGATTTTGGTGTCTAAAGTAATTGATAAATTAATAAAAAATGTTTTCGCTTCTCTTTTCTTTCTAACTGTTCAATATTTTTATTTTGCAGATGCTTGGTGGCAAAGTTGGGGTGGAAATACCCCAAATCTCAAAAAATTTGCCCTCAAAATCTTATGTCAGCCTTGTAGTTCATCCAATTGTGAGCACAATTGGAGCTTGTTTGAGGCCATCCACACGAAGAAGAGGAACAAGTTAGCTCAAAAACGCCTCAATGACCTTGTCTTTATGCAATATAATCTTCAATTGTAAATAAGGAAGGCACAGGAAGCAGCAGTTGATCCAATTGATTTGGAGGATATAGATCCTTACAATGATTGGACAGCATAGGAGCAGCCTCCATTGTTTATAGAGGATGACATCACTCATTTGGAAAGGCAGGCTATGGAGGAGGGAGGTGGATTTGGTTTCACACTGGATGACATTGAGGATAAGTCGGATGAGTTCGATGAGGACTCTGCCAATGTCGAGAGGAGCTACATCCAGGATGGATGGAGGACAAGCCACACGCATCATCAGAGATATCGAGCGAGGAGGCATAGTCAGGCTTCAAGGACTAGGCCCTCTAGTTCTACCTCTCCCTTCTTGTTCTGTAGAGCTGGGAAGAGGAAGATGTAATTGTAATGATGTATTTACTTTTAGTTTTACAGAAACTATTTATTATTATTCTTTCGTCTCACTATATTTTATATCAGAATTATTGCCCCAATTGGTACTTTGTGGTAAAGTGCAATAGTGTCACATAATTGTGTTTGAAGTTTATAATAAGAAGAGAACGTCTATTCTGAAAGAAGAGAATATGGTGAATGTCACACTATTAATAATTCAATGTAAATACACTTAGTTAAGCGCTAGTTGTGTTTAGTAGCTGTAAGAAGGGAGCCTCCCCTTTCAGAGAGGAGAGATTTAATTTCATTAAATTGCGGTTGAAATAACTATTTTGCATTCAATTGATTTAAGTTGATTACAAAATATTCACCTAACACTACCCTATAGAAGACTTGATATAATCTATAAGTCATTTGGCCACGATTCCTTCTCTTCAAAACAATCTGCGACATGAACTTGCTTCTAAGACCCTCCCTAGTTTGACTTCTGACCAGCCAACCATTTTTCTATAGAACTTCTTCATATGGCCAAAAACAAAAACAAGTTGGGTGCCTTCCAACATGATGTCGGGTAACCAAGCCATCCCTCCCGCTATCCAAAGACACAAAAACTAAGATTGGCTTAAAAAACAAAAAAACTACAATTTTCATTGCACAAAAAACTCTGAAACCGCGATTTTAACAAAAAATTTGAAAATAAGTTGTTGCAAAACAACCCCATGATCTTGTGGAAAAATCATCAAACCCTTGATGCAATGCTGAGGCCACACTTGATTTTGTGAAAAAAATGTCAACATTTTGTCCAAGACGAAAAGCCATGATTTTGCTAAGTTGTCGGTCCTGGTTCGAGTTCAGATTCAAGTTCGAGATTTGTTCAAAAAAAATTGGGGTGGGTTCAGGTTCGCTTTGGGTTCTTCCGTACAAAAACATATGTTTTTTAAAATTATATATATGTATATATGTGCAACAAAAAATAAGTATTTTATGATTAAATTTTATTTCTAGGTATTTGATGATTATATTTTATTTGAGAAATAAAGATATTATATCCCGGATATTCATATAACTTGGTGTGACCAGATCTCTCACTTTGGTCAAAGGGCGGATTAAATAAAGGTAAAGAAAATGGAGTGAGCATTTAATATTTCTTCCCAATGCCGTGAGTATTTTCTATTGCGGCTGGTATAAATATTTGCATTGAGAACTTTAATGTTCTCACGGGATTTCAAAAATTGTATTATCACATATTGAGCGATTTGAATATTCTTGGCTTTGTATATTGTGCGATCAATATTTACATCAAAAATATTAAGTAGTGGTTGAATTCTCCATATTGGGGGAGGCAAACATATTATATTTGATAGTTGGCATGAATAATATTTCCTGCGAAATGGACAGCTTGGAGTACATCTACTGGGAAAATCTTTGTGGCGTGAGAAGTGAGAATTATTTATCAATATTTGGGAATTAAAATAATTGCATTCTTTGCAGGATGGTATTATAAATTTGATATCGATATTATGTTCAAGGTATAAATAACATCGTTGCTCCCATATATCCAATCGTTCTGCTCAAGGACATCACGGGAAGTCCAATCTCTTCAATTGTTATTTGCCTCTCCAAGAACTTTTTTTTTTGATGTTATTCCTATTTAGACTCAATATGAGCCAAATTTATATTGGATCCATTATCTGAAGGTTAATGGGTTTACTTTCTGAGCAAGAAATTTACTAGATTATGATTGCATGGTGCTGTGGAATTTCAAATTTGTCGTTTTTAAAAACGGCAAAAGTCTTCCCAGGTTCACCTGTCAAATTCGGGACAAATTTGCAAGCCTGCAACAGAGTTTTGAACGACCCGCATCCAGATCCGACTTCTGGCCAGACCAGACCAAGACCCTAGGCTGCCAGGGACGAATGTGGTAACACAGTGCTTTAGTGAATAAATCGTCAAAACCTTCGTTTTATGGGAAAAGCGGGTAAAAACCCACGATTTTCAAAACAAATTCAAAAAAACAAGAAACACGTGACAAAGAAAACCATGATTTTTGAGAAAAAATAAAAACAAAACCCTTTTACATCAAAATAATTATGGTTTTTGGGAAAAAAAATCATGTAAGACTCACCAAGATCGATAAAACCATAATTTTGGGGAAAACAATCATGTAAAACACGCCCATTTCTTTCCAGAAAAAATAAAAAGTAGAAAAACCTTGTGGCTAAAACAAATCTAAGTTACAAGAAACAAGAAACAAAACCCACAATTTTTTAATGAAAAAATGGCAAAAAAACCTTGCAGATCTAAAAAGAAATCTACAGAAACCACGATTTTTGTTCTTAAAAAAATTCGAAAAAAATAGCAAAGTACCACGATTTTTTGTTGGACCTAAGAGCCAATCCAAAAAACCATATGTAAAAACACTCGGTTTTTGTTGAAGCAAAAAACTGATGAAAAAGCCATCAAAAATTTTCTAAAAAATTTCTCACAAAAAGTTCAGGAAAAACCACGAATTTTATTCTATTAAAATATCCGCCCAAAAAAACCCACAGTTTTTGTTTTACAATGAATGAATGAAGAGTTTAACTAACGTCCACAAGACCAAACGGCCTAAGGGACCACAGACCACAGCCCTAAGCTAAATCCATCTTCTTTTCCATGTCCGCTCTCCTACTGTGAATCTTAGCAATCAAACTGGCAGTCCGATTAACCTTATCCACCTCAAATAAACTTTGCATGTCGTCGGTCGTCCATATGTTACCGTACTACGCCCGGATGTCATCATATGTTGTGCATTCAATGAGAAAGTGTCATTCGATCTCAATCACCCCCGTCTTGTAGAACCTACAAGTCCTCTCTCCCATTCCTCTTTGGGCCTTTTCCATCTACCAGTCTCGCATCTGAGATGATGCGAACCTATCCTTAAATGAGCCCATAATATCCTAGCTTTCCCTTTAACAGCTGCCCCCAGGTAAGCTTTATCATCATGTTCCGGCTGGGGTTAAACATCTTAATATAGTGCTCCTTTTTTCGCCCCATGTGATTAGTCCACATGGCAGTCTGAAATTTACCTAAGACAAACTTCTTTATTTCCACATTGGTATTAGGACAATCTTGAAACTTAATGTTCCACCTACCCAACCACTTTATGTTTTGTTTCATCCAAGTTTTCTTTCTACGGGCTAAGCCTTCCTTCATCACAATTTTGAGCCAACGTTGGTTATCCATATTTTCAATTTTCTTTAAATAACTTAATAACCGGGTTATTGCAGCCGCCTCAATCGGAAAAATACCAGCCTCTGCTAATAGAATTTCATAAGGCACAGAAGACTTGACTTTGAAATTGCTAGTGATTAAATGCTTTTGGATTCTCTCTATCTGTCTCCACCCACAATTTGTCATGCTGCCCCCCCACACCTCACAACCGTAAAGAACAACCGGCGTGACCAGCAAACCAAAGAGAGTTTTCTTGGTTTTCCAGTCCCAAAGCTCTGCATTTATGCATCTATTTTGCAGCAGATAAGACGCCTTCCAACCCCCTGTATCCTTTTTATCTTACAAGTCTCCCAGCTGAGCCTATGATGGAAGTCAATCCCCGAGTACTTGTATTCTTTCACGGTCTCTAACGGGCTGCCTTCGAAAAAGGAAAGTAGTGTGTTTTTCTTTCCTTTTCAAAGAAAAAATCATGATTTTAGTTTTAGTGATATTCACCTGCATCCCTACTTTATGACAAAAGTGTTCCAAAGCCTCTAAGTGATCTCTCAAACCCTGCTCCATTTTTGATATCCAAATAAGATCATCGGCATACAAAAGAAGCTTCACCACATACCCCGCCAGCTGGACCCCCCCCTCCCTCACTTTTGTTTAGCCAAGTTTCTAATTTGTCAATGTATAAACAAAACAGAGTGGGGGATAGGGGACACCCCTGCTTCACACCAATGTCACTGCCGAAACACTCTGACATTCCCTCTTTGGTTCTGATTTTGGCTCTAACTCTCTCATATAGTCTATGAACAGCCACTCTATACACATCTGGAATGCCTAATTCTTCCATTCTGTTCCACAGTTTGTCTCTAGACACTGTGTCGAAGGCTTTCTTGAAATCTACGAAACAGCAGTATGCTTCCTCCCAAGAATCACACAAAAAGCTTCCAAGGAAATTTCTAGGTAACTGAACCACAAATTTATTGGAAAAAATCGTCAAAAACAGTTGGTGCGGCTGATAGTCAACATTCCATTACTGTTTATACTTCTTTTACTTTTAGAGGAATTTCATGGCAAAGCAAGCTTGAAAATATTCTTGTGTTTCCTTCCATTCAAGAAAAACATGAGGTCAGTCATTATGTAGAATTTTACTTGATTTAAGTCAGCAATTATGTATAATTTTACTCGATTTACAGATTACTGTGAGCTTGTGAATACCATGGTGAATACCCCAATTTACCATGACAGAACTCAAACATGTCCATCCTCGCTACATTCAAGAGACTTGTCTCTGATTTAATCGTTAAGGGGGTAAGGGGTATTAAATATAATATTTGTAATAATCAGTAGGATGACATTTCCCTGGCCCTAATAACTTAATAAACCCTCTAAAGGAATGAATATTGGTATGATCTGCTTTGGGAGTAGTTATCGATGTTCCCGAAAGATTTATTAAGAGTGTTAAATCCAATAACTTGAAAAAACAACTACAGTTAACTGCAGCACAGAAATGAGGCCATGTCAATGTAAACCAGCTAGTCAGGAATAAACATTGATCAGGTTTTCTAATAAATTAAAAGGCAGTTTTTTTAGTAGCTTTTAAAGAAACCATAGCTAACCCTACATGGGCATTTTTGAAGAATTTGGAGCTTGATTAAAAGTGTAAAATGGCACACTCCATGAAGGTCCCAATGACCTCAAAGGCCTTGAAAAGCAATTTCTACACCTGGTCGAAAAGAAGCATTTTTTGTGCTCTAAGACTTGACAAGTAATGGGTTCATCATACATGACTGAGAATTCGACACTTATTGAGAATTTGAGAGTAACTGGCAACATCGAAACTTTATTTATATCTTATGTCTGAACTTTGTTCTCTGTATATGACTATAATTGGCCTGAAATAACAATAGAAGCATTTTTTCTGCATTTTTACCAGTGTTTTAGCATTTCGCCCCAAATATTTTTCACATTTTAAACCTGACTAAGTGAATTACATTTACACTTTGAGTTTTCCACATTAATGGAATGCCACTAATCGATATCCTAACTAATAAGAACTTTCAACAAGAAGATGTTCAAACATCTTTACATAAAGATGAGCATGAGAAGTACATAAGCGTTCTCCATGAAATTTCTAAGAAGAATCGCAAAAGCCACAATGAAATTTACTGCTTAGTTGATAGCAAGTCTGATGTGGGTGTGAGTATCCAAGGCTTTTGCCTACTCATATTGGGTGGTGTTTGCTATCTCATTCTTATTCATCACTTATCAGCACATAGCCAACATGATTTACAGGGTTCAATGTGTCGTATAGGATTAATATGATAGAGAAAGAACTAGAATAGGAGAGAGAACTGACAATGTAACTGGGAAACCTGAGAAGGTTGAGCTGTAAGGACCTGTAGGCAGTAAGGATTGGTTTCTTTGCAGAGATGAGCGACATATTGTGTGTCATGAGGGACATGCGGATAGTGGTGCTAATTCTCCAAAATTAATAGTGGACTTCGGGGTATGTGGTAAGGTGAAGACTGATGTACTTCTAGAAAAGGACCATATTGTTGTGAGCCTGCTTGTTTAGTTTGTCTTTATGTTTATGTGCTGCATTGGACCTTGCATATTTTGTGCTCTCTTGGAGCCGATACTTTGTTATATCTTGTGGTTTGTACTGACTGCTATATATTAGTCCTTCGATAGCCTGCTCTTTGAATTATTATGATATTAAATTGATTTGTTTGAATGCTCACGTTTGAGCGATATATTTTATAGAAGCCACTAAGCAGTGAATAAGTATCTGTAAAGAAATTCTATAAACTTTATAGTTCCTTTTGCGGGGATTACAATACCATTTTTTTCATTCGATTCCACTCAATGGGACACTTCACAGAATTAATTTTTTTAATCTGCTATATTCCATACAGATATTGTCACAGAGAAATATATACAGCCTCGAATTTGAAGGCACGGTCATCTAATAAGTTTGCAAGTATTCTATAACCTGTATGCCCATCACATTCACATTAGAACTCCACCCCGCATGCATGACTCTGTACTTTGTTCAGAAGGCCCCCTAGCAAATGGCAAAGATACATAAGATGTGCCTGAAACTGTAAGGTTACTCAAACCAGGGAGCCAAATAAAGGAGATCAATCCATCTTCCTGTTTGCCATAATTTATTTGGAATCCTTATTAATTCTTGTAGAGTGACTTTATATTGATTATTGCTTAGGTAATCAATTTGGTACTCAGTTAATCAGATTGATACTCTGCCAACCATATGCAGATAAACTTTGAAAAATTTTAATCTCCATCATCAAATAAATAGTGCTCAAGGGTTCAAAGGTTTTCAAGCAACATCAGGACTGCTTTACAGTCTGCATCTGAAGAATTGTTTTTATTATTTAACACATATGATGTTTTATAATTGAATAGAAACTCTGGAATCACAAGATTAAAACATATTTATTCCATGCAATGGAAGGAAAACTTTAACATAACAGTGTGGAAATCTTCCTGGAAGAATCTTTTCAAAACTCACAATTTATGCTGCTGGAAACAAAACAAACATACAGTTGGTTGTATTTATGAACTTCTCAAGGAAAATTTATGCAGTGATTCCAAGATTGAATTTATGACCTAGGTCAACTTTAAGACATTACCTGTTTCTGCAATACCAATAACATCCCTCTGCTGAAGGCCAAGAGGAATGGCAGCCATTTGAATGGGAGATGGTTTTTTGTAACCAGCTTTATTCACAGCTTTCAATAGTTCTGATGTAAGACTTCCTTCTTCCCAATTGCGCATGGGTCGCGGAATTCGTGAACCCTTAACCCAAGTTTAAATATCTAAAGTTAAATCAAACTACTCACAAAATATTGAACACATTAATATGCACAGCTGTCTTGATCTCTTATGGTTTCCACATGCTATGATGTTTTTCAGTAACCCTGAGAAACAGTTAACCACAGTACCAAACTTGCCTTGTATGCGATATTGAAATCTTCTCGGAAAATTCGCCAATCTCTCTCTGTCATTTCTTCAAGCTGAATGATAATGTGAGCAGTAAGTTTAATTAAGCAAGAATAAACTTCTATCATTCATATATCTAAGAACAAATCTAACCAAATAAACCCAATAAGTGTAATTTACATTCTGCCAAAACAATAACCAGTGTCATTCTAAATTCATAGAAGTTGCACAGAAGTAACAACAAGATTCTTCAGGGAAAGATAAGTTCACAGAAAGCAAAAGAAAATGGTAAGATGAGAACACCGTGTGACTAAAAGAACAGCATTATAGCATCAACACTAAAAAGAATTTTACCTTCTTTTCAGACCAATGGCGATCCACGCGCATATCAAAGGTATCGTAAACATTTGCAGCTTCTTCCTTTTGTCTTTGCGCTGCTGCTTCTTCTGGCTTCTCCTCTACGCCCTCTTTACTCTATAGGTTACAAATTTACAATAACATATGAAATTTCATTTTGTCTAAATACAGAATGAGGGCTCCATTTCTAAAACAAAAAGATAAAAGTGACCAAATATAAAATCATAAGCAGTAATCAGATTGGCAGAAAATACCCGTATTTGTGCCCTAAGGTCCTTCTCATTCTTTGCTGCAAGCTGTAAACAAAGATTTACATGTGACAACGGCATTTTGAATCAAATGAATAACAAGCAATCATGAGAAAAGGAGATCAAGCAAGATGAATATTTAATATGTTTACAATGTTATTTTTCTAAATGGTCACTAGAAACACTCTACCTATAACAAACAGAATACAATTCGAAGGCATGAGATGTTCAAGTACCAATCCACAATAAAGGCTAATCAGAGACTTTCTGTCACATAAAAGAAACATTCGAATGCAGCATGATATCTTTCGTTTTTTAAAGAAAACCTATTTAAACAAGGTTGACTGCAAGGCTGTAGTACAAATGTCTTTCCAAGGTTGACTGCAAGGCTGTAGTACAAATGTCTTTCCAAAGGTGCTGCCAGATCTCAGTGAAAGACCACAATAGATTCCTACGGTTGCTCTTGTTAAAGATCCACTACAGTTACAATCCCATTAACCATTTATTAGCTTCATAGATTGTTATATCATTTCGTATTATTTCACTATGCATAAAAATGAATCATCCAATAAATAATATGAGAAAAGATACTGCATTGAATCTATTTTTTTCCTAATCAAGACATAAATTATACAATATTTTGCTGCCAGCCCAGAATTGGGCTCAAGACTGCCTCTTTGAACAGAAGTATGTCGGCATTTGTAATCTACATAAATTTCTCTTTTACAATGAGCATGGTTTTCAACAAATTGCCTTCTTGAAACAGATAGATTCTAATAATAGTCCAGCAGCTTCAGGACCCTAGATTTCTTCACATCTTAGCATCATTTTTATGTATCTTTGGTGAATGATATTGCTTTATTTTTTAAAATATATCCTATTTTTGCAACAATACACTAAGTGGTATCAAGGTGGCAATTTTGGCAAAAATTCTACATTACAAATCAACTACCAAAATATAGAACTCTGACAGCAACAATAATTATTTGGCTAAACTTTTCTGGAAATTCAAATTATTTATCTTCTGCTCTAATTTTGTGAAAAAAATATCTAGAGCTTACTTTTCATCTCCCTCATACTTGTGCTTTATTTATTATGCCTTATTTTTTGCATGTTAACTTTTTTCAAGCCCTTTTTTTTACAACCTATTTATTTCCCAACCTTTTTCTCACCTAATTTTCTAGTTCCCATGTCCTACAAATCCTGGAAACCCCATTTTAGGATGCATGCAATGCATTACATCCATCCACATACCTACTACGCCTCCTCAGAAAGCTTCTTAATGGGTAAAATTCTAAATAAGTCTCCTCCAAAAACCAGGTCCAAATCCAGCATAGTTCACGTTCAAGTCAGAATAGTCTACCTCCAATCCAAGAACCTCTATAGAAACCAAATGGCATCTGTAAAGAATTAGGAAACTCTACTCCAAAGATATCACCCCGCTTCCAGCACTAATAATGATGGAGCACATTGGAGCAACTACAGCAAGGGTGTCACATAAGTGCTGGAAAAGTGGCATAGTGATTATGAATAAGAACAACTCCTCCAAGTTAGAGGAACTCCATAATCAGTCCTGATATGCATATGCTGGGTTCAAAATTGTCAAGCATCAGTAAACACTCCTGAAAATAAAGAGGATGTCAGAAAGCTCCACACAATACTTAGCATAGCAGCCACCTCAGAATTTTGCAATTGCTTTTTATGCTCATTGAGAAGCTATCTTTTCAAGAGGACTCCAAGTGAACAATGTTGGAGCAATTACAACATTAACTAGCTAATCAATTATCATATAATTAGGTCCTTGTTACTTTATTTGCTTAAGCTAAAGTTAGGTGATTTTTATCTTTTATTAGATTGGTTTAATAATAGCTTATGTTGTCTCATTCGTTACGATGACGACCCCTGGCATTAGTTGATTTAATCTAGCTTTAGGGTTTAATTCATCCTTTCATAAGAATTCATTGTATTCATTTGTTGAGCAAATCAATCTTGCTTGATCTTCATTTGTGTAATGTCCCCATTTTGGGATTGCCCTATATTTTACCCTAAAGTCACAAATTCAATTTAAAAAGAGAACATAACATAGTTAGAGATATAAATTTACCCATAGGATGTAAAAAGCAAGATAGATCCTTCTTAGACTGTGCAATCATGTTAGACAATTATTGAAGATACAGTTCATACCTCATAAGATCAACCATTACTAGTGTTAAACAATATATAATGATAATCATTTAATCATATAATATATCTAATTTATTATTTGGGTTCAACCATAGCGAATCTTGGATAAGGAGACATGATGGCGTGCCCAAAGCAATATTATACCCTAAGCCCAAGAGCAGATATACCATCCTTCTTGGCCTCATGTGGCCTCCTGCCATCCATCTGTCATGAGGTGGTGTACCTAGTGAGGAATCGTATAGAAGTTCTCCCTCTTCATGCCACCCTTATTCACCCTCCTATGACTGAGACTCCCTTGAATTCATCTCAACAATAGATCAAAGTAGGGGTTGGAGGGGAAACTACAATAGGGTGCCCAAAGTGATCCTCTACCGTAGGCCCAAGAGCAGATACCCCAATCTTCTTTCACTAATGTGACCTTCCGCCATCCATATGAGGTGGTGTACCTAGTGAGGAATCGTATAGAAGTTCTCCCTCTTCATGCCACCCATATTCACCCTCCTATGACTGAGACTCCCTTGAATCCATCTCAACAATAGATCAAAGTAGGGGTTGGAGGGGAAACTACAATAGGGTGCCCAAAGTGATCCTCTACAATAGGCCCAAGAGCGGATATACCAATCTTCTTTCACTAATGTGACCTTCCGCCATCCATATGAGGTGGTGTACCTAGTGAGGAAGCCTATAGCGATTCTTCTTCCCTGTATTCCTTCCTCACCTTGCCATGATTAATTGCTGCTATGCTTTTGTGTGATGTCCCCCTTCCTAATTTGCCCTAAAATCACAATTGTAACAAATTAGGGATAGGATTACATCTTAGCAAACAAATCTTTCCCCAATAACATAATCCTAGATTGGGATCCTGCAATCACAACATGAAAAACAAATGCAAAATATATGTATATATATATATGTATGTATATGTATATATATATATATATATATATGTATGTATATGTATATATATATAAATGTATATATGTATATATGTATAAGTATATATATATATGTATATATAGTTAATCATTAGAGTTAATCAAGCCTCATTATATTTATAAACACATTGGGGGAAGAGATCTGATGGGTCCGCTGTAATGTCCCCATTCTGTCAGCCAAACATGACAATTTTTGTGAAGTCTTTAAGAGACAAAAATTGCATAAATCATAGTCAATTGAAGACATTTATTGACACATCACCACTCAGTGTCAATTTAAGAGAAGATAATGATTAGTTAATAAAGGGACAATACTGACTATGGAAGAAAGATACCAATGCAAGAGGAAGCTATGATTTGCATCATAGGTAATCGACACCTTCATACACGTGGACTGTCATGGAAGTCCTCAATGGAGTGTGGAGTTATCAACATCCCTTGCAATATGGATAGTGACTAGATATTGAGAAGGCACGAGAGCAATTTGCCAAGGCAAGGGTTTGGTAAAATATAATGAGCGACTATCATGCGCTACAAGAAGACACTACAATTTGTATATAGACACTATTAATGGATGAGCACATATTGATGGCTATGCAAACTACATGATCTCCCTAAATGAGCAGCGACTTGAAATACTCCAACATGGATTGTCTTGACTCTTAACAATAGAAGGAATTATGGGTCTTGACCGACTATAAGAAGATACTGACACAACTACAAATATTCGTCAGAAGTTAGTGACTATATAATGATCGACTTGTTTATTACTGAGTAGTATCAATGTGAAAGACAAAACCATTAACAATAACGATATAGGAATCATCCCAATATAATCACCAATTACGGTTATGAAGATTCCCATAATAAAAGAGTGTGATAACTATTAAAGGATGACTAATTGATAGTACCAAGATTGATTATATATGGATCGGTTAAGCATAATTAAAGGATGTGATTAAGTCGATGAGTATTATGATAATGAACAAGTGCATGAAAGGTCATAAGGCATGGCCTTGGATAACGTGACTTCTCATTCCCAGTCCAAGATATAAGATGGAGTTCACAATCCCTCAAGGAAATCATCAAATACCTTTTATCTTATTTGCTTATCCTCATCGGATCTGCTCGCCCCTAGAGGCTTGGTACATCCCCAGAGGATTGGTCTCGCCCCGATTTGCCCCTTCCTAACCCCAACTTAGCAGTAAGACCAAGGTAAGCCAGGTTGGGCGTTGGTCTGGGTCGCGGGAATAACTCTGGCACAACAAAAAAAAAGTAGCCAATCAGATATCGCAGCCATTGCTGAAAGCAATATTATCGATTGCATATTCTTATTGTATATCAGATATAGCATAATTGTACTATCACTATAAGTGATAGAAAACATCATTTACATAGCATATCTCATATCAGCATATCAGACATTGCTACTAATATATTGATATCTATACCATTTGCATATATTTATATTGTTTAAATCAGCAACTGCATGGCAGATTGGGCGTTGGTCTGGGTTGCGGGGATACCTCTAGCGCAACAAAAAAAAAAGTGGCCAATCAGATATCGCGGCCATTGCTGGAAGCAATATTATCGATTGCATATTCTTATTGTATATCAGATATAGCATAATTGTACTATCACTATAAGTGATAGAAAACATCATTTACATAGCATATCTCATATCAGCTTATCAGGCATTGCTACTAATATATTGATATCTATATCATTTGCATATATTTATATTGTTTACATCAGCAATAGCAGTTGATATTTCATATAATTTACATTACTTAGTCTAAGTGCAAGTGTTTGATAGAGTAAGTGTGAGAAGTTGGAGTAATTGTACTGGTTTTCTGAGATAGCCAAAAAAGGGTACATTACATCTGCCTATAACCATTTCTACACCAAGCCTAAGAGTAGATATCTACCACAACCCTTTGCTTGGCGGCTTGTACCTACTTTCCCCAACCATGTCTCATCTTCCTACAGACAACTGCCATCTTGTACAGTCGAGAGAACATAAGGGGTTACTTGACTCCATAAGTGCCCTTTTTGTCCTAGGCTGCAATGGTTCTCCTAGGACACCATACTTACGAGCCAGCTCGCCACCCTTCTCTTACACCTCAGGCCCTCTCTCTCACAAGGTGGATTTCAAAATAGTATGTATATCTATTTTCTATTGCCATCATATGGAATTGGGCTGAGGTCGTAAGAGGTTACTTGACTCTATAAGTGCCCTCTTTGTCCTAGGCAGCAATAGTCCCTCTAGGACGACCTGCTTACAAGCCCGCTCGCCAGCCTTCTCTTACACCTCAGGCCCTCTTCCTTGCAAGGTGGATTTCAAATAATATGCTTATCTATTTCTATCATAGAACCATACACTTAAGCACTAATTCCACACACAATATGCATATATATATATATATATATATATATAGAACTGACAACTAGGATTATTTACACTAAGTTGTATAGCAATTCCTCCACTGTTAACTATTGATTGACTGATCTGCTATCTACTGCTGATGCTATGCTCGGAAGCCCGATCTGCCGCTGCAAATATGATACTTTATTTCTGCAGAAGTGTTTGAATGATCTCATATGCGGATCTAAAGGTGTATTTGGATTGTTTGCTGATATCTGAAGATATGCTTTGAATTGATTGATTTCTTGTTCGATGTTTGATGTTGATGATCGTGTGGCAATATGAAGATTTGTTTTATGCTTTAGTGTTGACGATAATATCTCCTGAAGATACAATTGTTTACCCCCTGATGATAATCAATGCTATGATCTGAAGATATATATATATAAGTTGTTTTCTCAAAAAACTTCGTCCACCATCCTGTCTCTCCTTTTGCCCTTCCCAATCACTGAAGAGATGATATGCTTAAAGTGGACCTTTCTCTTGAAAGGTGATATCTCCTCTTTACTTCAATCGCTACTTCCCTAACTATAGGTTGCATTTAACAAATCGTTTATTGACCTGATGAATTGCATCTCATGCCCATGGTGGTTACTTTGTCCTTAAAATTATTTTGTCCCTTAATCAATCCAATGCCTGCGATATCTTCTATCCTCAGATTTTCATGGGGAAACAAGACAAACGGGTCTTTGTTCCATGGGGCATGATATTTTGATTGCTCTTCCTTGATTGTGCTATGATCCCTTATTCAATCTACATATTCTACTTTCAATTCTGTTGTATTCCTTTGTCTGTTGTATGTATTCATATGCCTACTGCAAATATGTATTCATCTGTCTGTTATACTAAGACTGCTCTGGTTATTGTTTTTATTTTCTTTTTCTTCTGTAATCTTCACAAACTCTTCTTTTATTTTCCCCAAGGTAGGCGACCCTTTTGAAGGGATATAATGATTGACAAATGAGATGACCCTTCATTACTTTATACCCTTTCAATGCATCCTTTGGGCAGTCAAGAAGGGGTCGAACCTATTAAAGAAATAAAGATTTAGCTAGTTTTAAATCCCAAGGTGGACCACTAAACACCAAGGGTCAGCCCAATACTATAAACGATGGGTCAACCCTTATAAATTTATTTATTTAATGGCAGTTTAAACATTAATATTGGGGCTCAAAAGCTACAGCTCAGCCATCATTAAATATGTCTTGGAGATTAAAATGAGGTCAGCTTTCTTATTCCTGCAATTTATATCTACCCTAGGCAAGGCATGCCAATTTGTGACATGTGTTTTGCTTGTTGGTGATTCATGGGCTTGTCGAATTGAACAAATAATTCCAACATGTTATTAGAGCTCCAGATCTGCTAAGTTCATGCCCAAATTTTGAGAGCAATCCTACCGTAAGAAATTTTCAAATGCAACAACATCCCAAAACCTAGAGAACCATTTTTGTTTCATCAAAATCTGAGCTGTTTAAGTTTTGCATGAATTTTGTTGAGGGCACAAAAAATGAGGCAAGGTCTGAGGTTCGGTAAAATATCTAGGCACTTTCCAACAAAACTAACCTCACCATTGCACTTAGAGTGGCCAAAAACCCTTGCAATGCTTGTTCAAATGCTGACATCTGAGCAAAAAAAATTCCAGCCACTTTTTTGAAGGGTTTGCCTCTGTACAGAATTTTGTATAGATATACGAGACTTCGTATGGTGTACACTCAACTCTCTGTAGGCGGCTTTAAACTAATTTTCAGGTTCAAGTTTTTACATACGCCAAACAGAATTGCAACTTTTGTTTTTTTTTAAAAAGGCATTCATTTTTCTATAAGCCTTCAGAATCAGGCGATTGCGCATGCACAAGCAAAACTGACGTCAGCCCATGCAACAGCTCAACAAGGTTATATTCCATTTTCCCTCAAAAACTCGAACATCAAAGTTTTTTCAGCGATACAATTTTTTCTGGCAAAGATGTTTTTTCCAAGCAACGGAAATATTCCACTAACGTCAACATGACATCATGCTGAGGTCTGTAGTACAGGCTGCACAAACAGCACCTCTAGCCTCTTTATTTTTTGACCTACTTGTGGTTTTTTGGCCATAACTTTTGCAAATTAGGTCGAAATCGTGCAAACAGGATATTAAAAAGCTGGCTCTAAGCCCAATCCAATTGTGTTGATATTTTACCAAATTCTACTCCAATTTTCTGCTAGAGACCTTTAAAGTCAGATTTTCTTGTTGTTGCACTTCCAAAGCCATATCTTGCACGTCCAGACTTTGTTTTCTGCAAACGAGTAGGCGTTGGAAAGCCAATTTTGTACTCTACCCAAAACTACAATCCATTTTTCAAAAAATTGCACCCGGTACTGAAAGATCTCAAATTCAATCATTTCTTGCTTTGGTCATTTCTCAACTTTAAAAGTTGCAAAAACTGGTTTTTCTTGTTGTGGGGGATAGAATCATGAACTTTTAAATCCACATACTACCCTAGCCCTTGCCTAATCTGAAAATCAATTACGATGGCAGAACCTTCCATTGACAAATTTACACCCCATAACTATCACAAATGGAAAGTCCAAGATGACCAAGTTGATTCACTCTCAGGATTTATGGTCTTGTTTAGATGAGAACCAACCAAACTTGCCTTGTTAGTTTGAGATTCTTCAACATAGGGATCAGATGGATAATACTATGTTTGATTGGCTTGCATGTTTCGGACATTCTCTTGTTTCACCTTGAGCCTTGCATTACTCGTCAAGCTATGTGGCTCAAATTTCAATAACCTTTTGGAGATATTAATGCATTTCATGCACTACAACCTGAGTCAAATTCAACATCTTTTGTACCTAATTCCTTTTCCACCATTTAGGACTACCTGGAGAAATTCAAATCTATCAGATCCCTTTTATAGGGTTGTGGCAACGCCAAGAATACCAAAGAGTGCATCTCTCTAATTTTGTTGAATCTTTGGGGCCCCTTTCAAGTCTTTGCTTCTACATTTTATTCCACCATGGAAGCTTTGGGTGCAACCTTCACTATGCCTTCTTTTGAGGTGTTTTGTGAACATTTGACACAGTAATAAGCCAAGTTGAATAAACTCAATTTACTTTCTAGTTCTAGATCGCGGGCTTTGGTTGCTCAAACATCTTTAGGAAAAAAAGAGAAATAGAGACACAAATATTCACGGTCTAAATAGCTAGCTTTAGAGTCCCAAGTACAGGATTTAGATTCTTCCTCGTCTTCCAAGAGGTCTTCATCCAAGAGGACATGCCTAAGTGTGCTCACTACACTAAAACAGGACATGATGAGTATCATTCTTATGCAAAGTAGATACATTAGATCAAAGATCTTCGATAGAATCATATTCAGCCGCCTTCATTTAGTTCAACCTCTTCTTCCACTTCAGGACATACACATTTTGGATTAGCTTCTATAGCATGTGGTGAAAACAAGATGAAAGTTCATGCACTCTTTGCATCAACACACCTTCAGTCAAGCAAGAGGCTTTTTGATTCAAGACTCTCATCATATGGCATCAACTATGGTTATGTTCTCTTCTTTCGAGCATCATTCATTTCCACACTTTCTCATGGGTAATAACACTTACATGAATGTTACTGGAAGGAGTTCTATAC
Source organism: Thuja plicata (assembly GCA_018584345.1). Lineage (NCBI taxonomy): Eukaryota > Viridiplantae > Streptophyta > Pinopsida > Cupressales > Cupressaceae > Thuja > Thuja plicata. Next base: position 7,121,722 of record MU227491.1, on the reverse strand, counting down.
ATGTTGATGACAACACTTCAATGATATGCTTTGTGTCCCTTCATTATCTTCCAGCCTCCTTTCTATCTACCACATTACTCACATTGGGACAAGCAAGACAGTTGAGTTCACCCTAAATTTAGTGATCATCAAAGATCTATATAGTAGAGAGCTTATTGCAGTTGCCAGCATTGATCATGCATCATAGTTATATGAGTTCTCACATTTGGCTACCATTTGGCTGGTCTTACCTCTTATGCATCTAGACTGCATTTGGTATCAAAGGAGAGGTTTTGGTCACTTGAACCTATGTGTGCTTCTATCATCCACCTTGGTTCCTGAGACTTGTGTTGCACCTCCACCTCCACGAACTCTTGCTTCTTCAAAGATCATTTTAGTTCAACAAGATCATTATTCCCTTCGAAATTTGGCTTTGCGAGATAAGTACTTGAGATATTGCAGGGTTATTTGATACATCACACACTCCAGACATTGGGGACATTCTTGAGGAACTTCACTTCCTCTTTGAAGGCAGCTTCAACATTCTTATCATCCCATCTGCAATGTCTTCTGAGGTTGTTCATCAGGTATCTTCACAATTGTTTGGATATGCTTCATTTAATTTGGCATCTTTTGATTCAGACATATGGACAATTGAGTAGTCTTCCAAGCACACATCATGAGACTATTCCTCACATCTCCTTTCATGGAGTTGCTTCTACCTTGGCAATTGGAATTGGTTCTTCCCAAGGGAAAGAATGTGGTTTTCCACTCTTGGATATTCATCAACATTCATCCTCGAGCCTTGATCTTCAGCATTGGAGATTCTCTTCTATGGGGAGCGATCTTAATTGTACTCCAATTCAATACTTGAGGGACATTTGGAGTTGCCTTTTTAGTTTATTTTCCTCTCTTTCAGAATAAGATTTTTCTCCCAATGGGTTTTTCTCCTTTTCTCTAGTTGTCAGTGTCTGCATTGGTTTGTATGTGGATACCTGATCAGGTATTTTTGTCAGGACTCGTCCATGCTTGCATTTTGCATTAATCATTAGCTCTTTACCTTATCCACAAGTTCATCTAAAGGGGGGGGGTGTTGGAGTAATTAGGATATTATCTAATTAATCATATAATTAGGTCCTTATTACTTTATTCACTAAGAGAAACTTAGAACATATGCTCTTTTTATCTTTTATTAGATTACGCTAATAAAAGCTTATGCTGCCTCGTTCATTATGATGAGGACACTTGGCATTAGCTGATTCAATCTAGCTTTAGGGTTTGCATCTAAGGTTTCATTCATCCTTTCATAAGGCTCATTGTATTCATTTGTATCATAATCTCTAGTGCATTAATACAATTCTCAAGCTGTTGAGCATATCTATCTTGCTTGATCTACATTTGTGACAATTTTTGCTTGCAAGTGATTCATTGGCTTGTGGGGTTGAATAAAAAACTCCAACAAACAAAATGTCCTTATTTCTAATCCCAAAATGACTCATAGGATAAGCCAACAGTTTTTGTGTTTCCCACATGATGTTCAAAGGAGACATTTCAATGCAGAACCTATGCCACAAAATTCATAAATTCAATGAGTAATCCACTATCTTGGATTTGTAAAATGGAGGAATTTTTGAACTTAAACCAAGCTCCATTATCACTATGAAAACTTTTAGTTTCCTTCCGCATTGAAAATCCTCAAAATACATGGTGCCAATGCACTCAAGCATCAGGGAGACCAATATCTCAGTTGGAACATATTCATTAAGGACATCACCATTCATTACACAAAGATATGTATCATCATCCTTCGGTCAACAAGAGCATTTCAACTAAATAGGGTCATTAGCTATAATGACCACCCCCTATTCCGGATTTTGCCAAAATCTGATTTTTTTATGTTTTTTATGATTTCTGATTTTTTTTTTGTGTTTGTGGTTTTTTTATTTTTTGGGATTTTTTGCTGATACTTGCAATATGAAATAAAGTACAACAAAGAACAAACTGAAATTGAAAATACAGGAAATAAATACAGCATGGACAAAGTGTTTTGCAATTTATTTTTCACCAAATAATCAATCACACACCCATGAATTCATCTACAGGTCTGATGTATTTCTGAGACAGCCCTCAAAGTGCATGAATAACCCTGTTTGTCACAGCCAGCACTCTCCAAATCTCTGATCTGCAACAGCGGACCCTAAATACCTCTGATATGCACCTGGTATTGCTTCTAAACCAAATGTCCAGGTTAGGGTTTGCTGTAAATTGCTGCTGGGAGGTATAGCTGGGCTGATAATCAGTGGCCAAGTTGATATGAATGCCGAAAATGGCTGGATCTGCAATTTACTCTTAATTCTGCCCTACTAAATTCTGATTTCTATTCACCAAAGGCTGCAGATGGATATTTCCTGGAAACCTGTGGAAGAAAAACCTGTAAGACCACCCTTGGGTGATAGTTTCACACCCGTAGGAACCTGAACTTCTTAGAATTCTCACTCCCAATAGCCTGAACAGCTGCTGCAGCAAAAAAACCCTTCTTTCTGTTATTTTCCAATATGCCAAGAATGAATTAATGAATTCTCCAAAACACTGTTTATTTCTTCCCCAACTTGGACGTACCTATTTAGGGTTTGCCTATTTTTTTATTAATAAAATACCTCCACTTTATTGTTTTATTAGCCTCCTTCCAAATTTGCATTACATTTTAAATTTCGTCTTTTAAACACCACTTATAACATTATAAAGTATTTTGTGAATAAAATACTTCATTTATTTATTCTTGAGCTACTTCAAAAATAAAGTCACCTTTATTTTATTTAAGTTGTTTTAAGAACAACTTTATTAAGCATTCCTAGGCATCATTACCCATGGTGGCCCACTGATTTGTTACTTTATTAAAATAATATAATGTAACTTTACTAAATAATTATTTTGTTAATTAATTAGAATATAAAATTCATTACTCTAATATTCCATTTTATTTTTGAAAACCATCACCCAAACTCCAAACTGAAAACTGAAGCTGCTACGGGCCCTGGGGTGAAGTCTGAATGAAGCAAGCCAACTGGCAATCTCGTAAAAAATAGGAGACTAACTCTGGTCAACTCAAAATGCTCATAAGGCATCTTGCCATGCTCCACGACCCTCTGGGTGGTCTACAAGTCAACTAGCAGTCTCCTAAAAAGTAGGATCTCTAAAAAAATAGGAGACTGACTCTAAACATACAAAATGGCTCGTAATGCCTCCTACTCAACTCCACCAGCTCGCGGTGGTCAACGGGCAAACTGACAGTCCTAAAAAATAGGCATCCCCCTAAAAAACAGGAGAGAAATGATGAACTACTGAAATGCCTCGCAGACCTCATCAAAGGGGCTCAAACCCCCTGAATGGCTTCCCAATCCACTGTATTAGTCCTACAGGAACCCGGTGATAGGCTAATCCCGCTAGTTGGTACTAACACTAAGGAAGGCGTCAAAATGGGGACATTATTAGCTGAATACTATCAGAGTTTACAAAGATCAATCTTGGAGAATATCACATCGATGAGGCTCACATATTAGAGTTATTATTTACATCTTCTAAAAGAGGCATCAAGAATGATGTTCATCTCCATGATCCTACATGGGAATGCATCCCCAACCCTTTTGTAGGTGTACCCATACCAAGGGCATAGTTATTCCTTGGAAACGTCCCTACACCATCCTCTAACCCTCAATCTTTCTACATCTTGGGAATACTGCAGAGATTCACGGAAGGCCAGCAGCTACTAAAAAATAGTCAAAAAACTATTAAAAAGCACCAAACAATCTCGCAACAAATATATAATACAACAAAGGAATTCATGTCGGCAGGTAAAGATTGGAATTTACATGCTACAGGTTGACTTTTCAACTTAAATTCCAGATGGGCACAGCTTCAATACTTAATATTAGTGAGATGTAAGTCACTTCTTTTTCATGAGATATTTGTAAAGGATATGTGATAGAGAGTTTCGGAGACCCCACCCTCTTAGAAGAGGGTATGTCCTGCAAATGAATTTAGACATTTCATTTGCATAAGACTTTTATACTTTGAAATTAAAAAAATGCATTAATGAAGCTATAAGATTCAGCTAGTTCTTGTTCTTATTTGTAGCAACATCTTATACACAATTTCACTTGTACCAACCATGTCATTATAGTATGATACTAGTATCAAATACAACACAAAATACAAAGGTTTACCACGATCCAAACTCTTTATTCCAAACTATGAATTTATAAACTATGTTCCACCAAGTTTCCGAACGAGGACAGTAGGGGATACGGGGATGCACTTGGTAGACAATTTTTTTGGAGGCCATTATAGGGGACAGCAAAGAGGACTACTAAAAAAACATTTTTTTTAAAAAGGGAAATTTCAAATTTTCATATGATAACAATGATAAGCCATTCATCATTTATATCATAGACCCTTAATACATAACATTTATAACAAAATGCCCAAAGGTTGCAAGTTTAAAACTTTAAACAACAAAATAGAAAAAAACATAGAAAATTTGCTACTACGGACTACTCCTGAGCTTCCAAAGAACTTGTGCAATCAATGAGCTATCTTTCCTGTCTCAGGCTTGTAGTGGTTGACATGAGCAACACTAATTTCCGGACTTTGTATTGAGGATTGAAAGGAGGATGCCTTAGTAACACTTAAATCTCTGCCATTATATGTTGCAATCCCACAATTTTGCAATTGCAAAAACTGTTAATGTTTGATAGCTGCATGAGAGATCATTCTCACTTGTATTTTATATTTGCTATATCATCGTTGAGGATGATATATTCTATCGTGGTTCTATTGCCTCGACATCATGAGAATGCCAATGGTTGTGCCGGCAGTTTACTTTGATGTAACGGTGGTCTCTTCGTATTCAGCAATGATTCTTTTATTATTGCAACTGTCGTAGACTCTTCATCTATTCTCCTTCGCTGGGCTCCTTATATATTCCCTGGCATATGATTGGGTCAATGTATCGAGATTTATATCATATATATTTTTGTGTCTACCGCATGCGTGGACGGTGATTGTTTGGTATACTGAGAATGTTGAGTTGTGCAAGCAAGTGTAACGTCACCTTAAATTACAACAATGATCATCTGGTATTCTTTTTATGATGGGAGCCGTATGGTCTTGCTGTCGAATTGTCTAGAGCTCACCAAGACAGTGATAGTATTAAATAATGTTATTCAGTGGGATAACTTTCTCTGTGTATTTATCGGATCATCAGTTTGGTGCATGTGATGCGTGATTCAAAAGGAGATGTTCATATTTTGTAAATGTCTGTTATGTGATTACAGTCTTGATTAAGAAGTCATTTATCTGACTTAGCTTGTGAAGCTTGGTATTGAAGTCTTGAACATACAATAAAGGATCTACTTTTGGGTGTGGCTGGGTTTTTCCCTCGAGTAGGAGGGTTTTCCCAGGGTATCTCTGGTGTCATGTGTTCCTGATTTATCTGTTGTTGTTTCATTTTCTATTCTGGTTCTTAAAAACTTAACAAAAACAACTGAAAACTATAGTTTTCAGTAAAAGAAAACCAACATTCTTGGAATTGAAACACCATCATGAAAGGCACAAATGAAACTTGAAATTCTAGGTATTGATTTGACTCATTTTATCTTGAAACCCTTCCTATTTTGCCTACCGAAATATCTGAAAACAATTTTTAGATATTGCAAAGTCAACCTTACGAACATGTGATTATCACACATCATAAAGGAGAAATATGGTGTTTCATAGACCGATTTATCTTATTTAGGGTTGAGACTGGTGTGGGGGCACACTCAATCGAGCAATAGAATATTTTTTAATTCAATTTGAGCCTTTTTTAATTAAGAAAATTGAGTGCAACTACAAGGGATGGCTGGCCATTCTCAAGACAAGCAAGGGATGTCATTGGCGTCCCTAACTATCCTCACAAAGTCCCTGCATTTCTGGGACATTATTGAATGTCAGGGCCCAAAAAATTTAACTGAGGATGGTGATGCTATGTTTTCAAGCCAACCCCACATACCCGGAATGTCTCTGGTATGGGGGATATTTCAAAAAGTGTTGGGCACATGTCCATGGGGATCGTAGTTTATAAATAACGTTTTATATGCTACACGGTTACATTTGAGCTTACTAGCAATAACTAATATAAGTTCAACTTTAAGAGGCCAAAATGAACATTTTGTAAAAATTTAATTTAACTGAATTGAAATTGTGCTTTTTAATTAAATATTTATGAGGTGCGTGGGAATAATAGAAGAGATTCCATATGCACTTGTTGACTTCTTCATTGGGGATGTGCAAATGTTCCATCCTCCAAATCTGGGCGTTAATGGGGAGTGGATTCTAGTAGTTACGATTATAATCCAATTTAAGTTTTCAATATGGCTGAGTATAATCTGATTTTGATTTAAGCGAAGGTGATGCATTGGCATAGCAGCAAGAGATCTTAGATTGTCTACATGTCATCATGTATTTGCAACCTTTTGGTCTTTCCATTTTGTTGCACTATGCATATGGCAATATGCACATTGGCAATGAAAACTCAATTGAAATGATTACACATGGAAAGTGCTGTTACTCAGCCTGAAAATGGAAAACTTTGCCCAAGTCCTAGCCCCCTAGTGCATTTAACCTTATTGTGCGCATTCTGTATAACAAAATTGAGAAATCTTCAAATGGGAATTCCTTTGGTCAAATTACCTAAATTTTGTTTCTTATTATCACCCATGTTCCTATAACGTGCTGAAAGTTACAAAAAATATGAAAAGCTCTGAGTTTAGGGATTTTCTGATCATATTCTAAACTTTTGGCAGATTTTTAATGGAATGTCAGACCTCTTCCAATTGTCCAACCTCCTAACTTAACCATTGGTCTTGCATAGAAATTTCAATGTCTATCATTTTCATTTGATTCTTTCTGTGTGTGGATTTTTCAACAGACAATTCTTTTTCCCAACCTCTCAACCTTTTCTGCATACCTGCATTCTCATATTCTCTTTGTAATGTCCCCATTTTTGTGGCCTCTTGTTCTAGGAGCATTGGCCTTTTTAAGGTTTTCCGTAGGTTTCCAAACGCATTAGGAGAGTTTTAATGTTCTTGGTGAGTACAGTTTTCAATTTCAGTGAGTTTCAATAGCAGCTACTATATTTAATAAGTGCTTGTCTGGGACAGATCTTTCTAGTTTTTTCTGGGTTTGCTCTCTTTGGTCTTTGGAGAACACTGCTATTTATAATAAGTGCTTAAATAGCACAATCTATCTTGGTTTTTCTGGGTTTGTTCAACTCAGTCGTTGGAGAACACTGCTATTTATAGTACCGATATTTTTGGGTTTCTCTTTAATTCTTGGAGAACACTGCTATTATAGTACTTACTTTCCAACCTCCATCATAAAGTCATCATGTGCTAGCTGATGGGTTGATCCTATGTTTATGGGTATTGCTTCAAAGGCTTCTTCTATGCTTGGTGACCACTTTCTATGAAAATATTGAAGGTTTTCAGCGGAGCTTGATTTTCTAGGAGAGAACACCCTCCTTGGCAAGCCATCCCGTTGCTTGAACACACACGTGTGGATGTGGGATGATTCGTGTTGCGGTTTTGTGAGGTTAAAACTCTTCCATATCATATCTGGTCGGACTGACAAATCAGATTTATGTAACAGTTTGAGGACTTAGGGAGGAGGTTTGAGGTGTTATCAGCCCTTGATGCCCAGCCACATCACTTTAGAAATCAGTAATTACCTTGTGCTTATATTCATTTGGAATATTGTGGAGTGTTTAATGATGCTGGTTTGAAGTTGATTTTATGTTCCTATGGCTGTAGCTGCCAGAAGTAAGTTATCTACAGATTTATCTATTTGATGGGGGTTTTGCACACGACCAACATAGAATAGAATACACCAAGTATATCTTACAGTCTCTTGAACAAGGAAATCTCAGGTGCTGTTAGAATTGATCAGATGAGATAACCCCAAGGCTCATATTGTTAGGTCTTGACTATGCGTAGATAGACTCAATGGAAATGATGTGGTTTTGCTGGTTTCACAAGGAACTTACGTGAATTCTCCTAGAATGTGGATGTAATTCTCTCTTACTGTGAATGATTCTACCTAATCTATCTTGACAACTTCAAAAGAAATAGCAAAGGGATTAGGGTTAGAGAAACTAAGCTAGGGTTTTAGATCCTAAGGACAATGATATTAAAGGGTGATGCTGCAAATAGATGGATTCCACCAAAACTGATTTCTGCTTAACAAAATAGCACAGCAATACAGAAATAATGCAATCTTCTAAGCAGGTGAAGGATTTTCAGATTGCAAATGTACATTCAAATACCCAACAATGGTCCAATTCAAACATGCATTTACAATTGAACTTAATGCTATAATTGTGTTCTGACTAACCATGCATTGCACCTTACATCAGCAAGATACAAATGGTATAAACCGGAAATCCATCATGCATCTTCGCATATAACCATTAAAATCACTGAATTGAACTAAGTGTCTAAAACATTTAGGCTGCAAAGCAAAAAAACTCAAATCATATACCTTTTTCTGTTCCCTGCGATCCATCCCAGCTCGGAACCCTCGACCAAACAGCAACTGTGCTTCATGAGGATTTTGGTATCTATTCATTTAAAACAGCAAACTCTTTCTTTAGGTGTTCAATATGATACAGCCATGAACAAACTACATTTATCTAAATACAGAAATAGGTTGAATCAATTCTGAATAGATTAAGAAAATAACTTGAAAGTTAATAAGAGAGCTTATTTAAATAAGATCAGAGCCAAATTATTTACAAAAAATTCATATCCCTTGAAGTATCCTCGGTATTTTCCCAGTCAAATGAAAATCGAAACTTCTCACTTGGCTTGATGACGCGTTTCTTAGGCTTCTTTGTTCCCAGATACTGCAGAAATAAATAGGAACTTTATAAAGATAAGCTGAAAGGGATCTATGGAAAAAAGATATTGACATCAAAATGCAATTGAGATAATCAACAACCTGTTCTTTAATAGCATCTAATTCCTTCTCTTTCTCTCTTTCACTTTGCTTCTCAAGGCGTCCTTTCTCTCTAATTTTTGCTTCCTCTTCCCTTTCCCTGTCACGATCCCTGCGCTCCTTCTCCAACTCTCGATCACGTTCCCTTTCATGTTCGCGATCTTTCTCGTGATGGCGATGTCTATCTGACACCCCAAAACAAAATGTGTGGTGAACTTCTTGAGTTGAATATTAATACATTTGAACCAAAAACTTCTGGAGAATCAACAAATATACAATGAAGTACTTTAGTCTAGACTGGCCCCACAGATCAACCATTTAGATTGAAACACCAATACCATGGGTAAAGCCTTTAAAAACGAAGACATATGCTGTCCCAGTGTGAGCCATAGAAAGTGCTTTCAACAGAACTTTTCCAATGCTAACACAAGAGGAAACCACTCAATGAAGCAGAATTATTTCAGGCTCCACGGATACATTATGCAATCTAAACACCCACCTCACTACAGGTCATTCACTGACATGATAAATTTGTGGATATTTAGAAACCTCTATAAGCCGTCAAGTTAATAAAACCTTCAATATGAGAAAGTAACTAGTATAATAAAATCTGGAGAACTCATCTTAAGCATATGGTGGTATCTGAAATGTTGATACAGCTATTTGAATCTCCAGAAGCAAAAGTGGAACATCAATATAAGCATCATACTCGAAAATAAAAGGTGCCATTAATAGTTCAAATGGTTTAAAACATATACAAGTGTCTATATAGCCTTAACCATTTTCAATTGCAGGGGACACAATTCCAACCCAAGAAATCAGTCAGGGATGAGGGAACCCCACCTGAGATTTTCCTCATAAACAGGGAGCTCAATGAAACATCTCCTGGCAATCAGGACCACTAAATTGGCGATAAACTGGAAGAGTCAAAAACATTACAGCCTTGGGCAATTGAATCATTAGTCATCTGATCATTTTCTGCCCCGACAGTGGAATATGTGACTTCAATTTTAAAGGAAACAGCAAGTGCAGTGTGAAACAGAAGTCACCAAAGGAACAAATATTCGGGTGGAAAAAGCTACAGGACCTCCACAAGCTAGACCCAGTGAACCTTCCGTCACTCCCGGGAGTTTATTCCAATTCATCTTCCTCATCCAGAAGATATAGATCAATATGGTATACTTTACCACTTTCTATATATTTTGGAGCTCATGGTTCATGACATACTAGATAATGCCAACAGAATGAAGGCTGTAGAGTTAACCATCAGGCACTTCTGTGCTTGTCCGATTTTTAATAAGGCAATTAGTTTCCAGAAATTAGTGTAAGAATGCCATTTAGAGTTTGTTTGTGTTTATCTGAATCACAGTTAGCCAAAGTAGGATGTGCTGGGAATGTCTCAGCAGTGATTGTCAACCAAGTCTCATCCTTCCAGTGTTCCTTGTATCTCCAGAATATTTAAGTGACAGTATCAAGATTGCAGGTGGCAATCTATACTTCAATTCATGTAAGATTATCTACCGAGGATTGTTTAGAGCTCCAATTGCAGGTAAAGGCACACTTAGAAATCTAGATAGAAGTTTGTTACCATTTTTAATTTGTCTCTTTCAAGATAACACAAAACAAAATAGGGTGTATGGTTGAACCATTCTTCAAATTATAAGGGGAAGCTCTGGGAGATCTACTAAACCTAAAACTAACAAAATTTATAAATATACACATTGTATAAGATTTTAATGAATAATTTGCATTGAATGTAACTAGCTACGTTTTTGTGTTGGATGCAAGTACCAGACTATCAACAGTGAGGACCCGTGGCAAGATTTTTAAATTTAAAGAGGGTAAACTTATCAAGCATGAGTGGAAAATGCTTTATACTAGCTAAGGCAAAGGCCATTATCCAGTTGTAAACAAAAATTTGAAAGAACAACACCAAAAAATGCTTACTGTTGGTTCATTCAGAGACCAGCATCAATTGGAGATGACTAAATTGACAAACATCACACAATTTCATAAAATAAATTGTTAAAGGAATACACAGATATTACATTAATGAACAATGAGCATCACCGCAAAGCTTAACATAGTTAATTCAATAATCCCAAAAATCACAGACACAAGATCAATGACCTCAGCATATTTTTGCAACATATGCTAAACATCAACTTACATACATTACTTCATGCCCTGTTTTCCATAATCTATGTTGTGATCCAAAATTCCCATGTCCTTTTACCATCGTTCTGGACTCACTTCTGCCTAATCCAAAATTGTGTTAAAGTTCTTCCCCTTCCTACCTCATGCATCTGATTAAGACCTCAAAATTTGTAAGCATGGAGGCATGGTCAGTTTTCTAAGTCAGTATAAAAAATTCAAAGTTTCCCTTCTTGGCATGACTTTCCTCCCAAGTCTACTTTCTTCTGTACTTCCGTCAAGGATTTCGACTTCCCCATTCAAGCATACCTCACAACTATCCCTTGCCTTCATTATGTTCTTCAGTCAGATTATCGAACTTGTCCATCCTGTCATTCCTCTCCAAACCCCAATCCTTCACAAGACTTTGTCAGAGAGTTGGACTTCCTCTCACTAGCGTGCCTCCCTTCCAAACCTTGATCCCTGACTTGTGGCCTAAGCCACAAGGTATCCCTAACACCCCAACTCCAATATTTCTCACTATTCATCCCACCAACCATCTAACACGTTAATGTGCCATAATATTTATTCTTGACACGTGCCTCCAATTGTGGTACTGTATCACCAACAAAATTATGTACTTGGAGGACATGGTTCTATGTGTATTCCCCTCTTGAAGAGCTTATCATACTATGTGGCCATCAATCCCCGTGCCCATTGTTGGAAAACTCGTGGGACTCGCCACGAACTCGGCAAGATTTGCGAGACATGTGGCAGGCCGAGTCGACTCGCCACGGACTTGCGAGCCAAGTCTGAGTGAGTCCTGGTCTAAGACTCACTAGTCTCTGGCCTCATAGTCACGCGATTCTATCAGGTGCACCCGTATGTTGAGCTACGTTCACGGTCTTACATGCAACACTTGCCGCCTTGGAGATCGCACCATTGTATCCGCCCAAATCTTTCTGCAGCTGACTCAAGGCAACCCTGAATCCTGCCAACTTATCCATGGCACTACAATTGAAGGTGTTAATCTCCAGCTCCTGATGGATAACTAGTGCAAACCCTGACAATGCTTGCTCCTCCATGATCAATTCTCCATCTTTTGTTACTAGCTTGTATGTCAAATCATCAAAGGCCTTAATAATGATCTCCTTATGCTCAGCGCATACCTGCATGGCTCCATGAACATCTTTTATCAAGCTTTTCAAAACTTGCTATTTGTTCACCAACTGATCCAGAAATTCGAAATACATCTCCTTTGAAGAGACTATTTCATAAGTACACAAGATATCAAGATCAGCTTCTGCCATTTTCTTCCATACCTCCAAGTCTTCACTTAGAGTCTTTAGTTGTTGATTAAAAGATCCAACCACCTCTTGCAAATAGTCGGTTGTCTTCTTGATGTTCCTGAATATGCGATGCGCATCTTTGATGATCAACATGCCTTGAATTTCCAGTTGGCTCCCCCACTGATCAATTACCTTGGTCCTCTTCTCCAAACAGCCAATGTGCCGCTGAGTATCCTCTGAAAGTACACACTCTTGCTGAGAAGAAAGGCTCTTCCCAAGTGCTTCACGCAGATGGATGTTTTCCTCTTTCAGCATGTGTTTCTTTTGCCAAAGCTTGTCAGATCTCTTTGTGAATTGATCAAGTGCATCATGAACATCCATCTGACAACCTACAAACGACATCTTACCAAGTTCTACCCTGGTGATCTTGTAATCCACATCCTCGAGTTCATCCGCAAGCTTATCTGAAACAGGTACAACAACTTCTACATACTTGACATTTCGATCATCAATTATGACTTTGGAAATCACCTTAGCCTTCTTGTTTCTCAACACCCGAGGTTTGCTCTTAGGGGCAAGATCAAATTCCTCCAAAGGAACTTCAAGCTTCTTTCTCTTTTGAGTGATAAACACCCAACCAAGGAGGTAGAACAAAAGACGAAGCAGCAACATCAACTGTGACCATGGCAATCAACGGTTCTATCAGAGTAGAAGGTATATCCATGACATCTCCTTGAACAACTCAATCTGTGAAGCCAAGTTGTTATTAGCCATGAGTGTGTCAAGCCTAGGTAGATCCTCGGGGAGCTCATCGAACACATGTAATAAATCTTCTCCCTGTGTTGGAGCGACAGAAGAGATGGGTGTAGCAGGGACAATAGTTGTTGAATGTGTGGGAGATAGATGTATCGTGAATGAATCAACATCCATATCGAGAGGAGACATGGGAGGTTCGTCCAACTCTGGAGCGGACTCATGCACAACCTACACCTCAGCGGCTTCTTGAACTTGCAGCACTTCAGGAATAACCAATACTTGCAACTCTTCTTCACTATCCGAGAGATCAATCATTCTGGAACTCTTTACTTTAAGCATTGTAGGTGGAGTAGGAGCTTTAACCATAATGAAATGTCCCCGTTTTTCAGACTTCGGGATTAGCTTGGTTTGGCGACCCTCGCAAGCTAATCGGGTGTTCAGAGGGGGTCAGATTGGGGAGCCAGCGTTGGGATTCCATTCTGGAGATTCAGTTTATCAGGTCTGTTCTTCGTTTGGGTCATTTTGGCTGACTTACTATTTTTAGTAAGTGGGCTTTCTGGTATGGCCAGGATTGGCAGGGTGTCTGCACAGAGCGTCAGATATCTTAGGATTGAGTTTCAGAGAATCTCCAGTTTGAGGGACTTACTATTTATAGTAAGTCTATTTTTAGCAGTGGCTAT
>MU227491.1:7072790-7088389 GCA_018584345.1 Thuja plicata | reverse complement strand
TTGGATACCATAGAGAATGAATTATATATTCATTAGAGGTGGAATTCCTAAATAATGGCAATTCGAGGTTGGTATAGCCCCGTTGCCCAAATGAGATGATTTGGCAATTCGAGATTGTTATAGTCCCATTGCCAATGGCAATTCGAGGTTGGTATAGCCTCGTTGCCCAAATGAGATGATTTGGCAATTCGAGATTGTTATAGTCCCGTTGCCCAAATATGATGAATTGGCAATTCGAAATTGTTATAGTCCCGTTGCCAATGGCAATTCGAGGTTGGTATAGCCCCGTTGCCAATTTGAGATTGTTATAATCTCGTGTAGGCAGTATATATACTGATAGCCAGTCATATGCGTAGGCTTGGATAATGGTGTCCATTTCCAAGAGAACCTAGCAGCAGTGCTCTATGTAAAGACAGTTGATAGCCTGATTGCTCAGAGTGGATCTTATATCCCTCAAGCCGAGAATCAGGAATTCTGTGAAGCCCGACCTAGAGGCAGTTCCTAGGGTCAAATTTGCCTTACTAACCTAGAAGAGAGTAAGAGTCATATAAATATTGTGTAATATGTTGTACTAATGTCAGTTTTGCAAGAAATTTCGTAAGGAGAATAATTAGGGACATTACAGGAATCATTGGAGAAGGAAGATTTAGGCAACAAACGTAAGTATTTTTTTGTTACCAGTATTCAAAAAAAATTCAAGTTTTTCTTTTCGCTTTCAAGTGTTTTTCAAAAAAAAAAAATTAAGAGTTTTGAATATTTTTTTGAACTTTTTATGCATAATAAGAAGTTATAATGCCTTTTTTTTTTTATTTGTTAAATAATGTTTTTCATTTTAGTTTCATTATTATAATGGCTGATGCTGGAAGTTCTAGTTTAGTTGCCCGAGGCCAAAATGAAGAGTCCTTTTAGAATTGATGCAGCAAAATTGATGTTAGAATCAAGTCTTCAGTGAGTTTGGCCAAATTCGTATCTTCAAAAAATCATGATACTTTTCATGCAAAATATAGGCTGAGTGCTCATGAGTGGTGGCATGTACATGGTCAACGCTCCATTTTCTTGCAGCCTCTTGTAGTTAAAATTCTCTCCCAAGTATGTATTTTTTATTTTTATCAATTTTCATTCAATGCTATCATGCTATATATTATCTTAACAAATTATTTTAATAATTTATGTTTTAAGTTCTAATTCTTGAATTATAAAATTAAATACTAAATGTTGTATGCAATCTCAACAAACTGCAAGTTATTCTTCAAGTCAGTGGAATTGGTGTACATACTCCTCTGTCCACTCGGTCTAGCGCAATTGTTTGGGTGCAAAAAAAAAGCTGAGGATTTGGTCTACATAGACTTCGACCTTCATCAACTGGCATATAAGAAACCTGAATATAATGAGGATGTGACAAGGATTGGGATCTAGCCCCTGAGTGTGCTGATTTAGATGCTATAGTTCCACAGCTTGCCCAAGTCTCTACAGATGAGGCAGCTTTTGCACTTGACATAGACATAGTTAGTGGGAGTGGCAATTTAATGGATTGTGGTTCAAATGAAGTTGAACCAAATGTTGACATTAATGCTTCTAATGAAGATGAATATTGATTGTAAGTTGAATTTTCATTGCATGATGACATTTTGAGACTTAAATATTATCAGTTTTGCAAATTATGAAAATGATATTATGAGGTATTTAAAAATGTTATTTGTTTGCGATTGTGGATTCATGATTATCACTCTTCTTATAGTTGTAGTTATATATAGACACTGTAATGTCCCCTTTTCTAGCCTATTCTCTTATGATGTGTCGATTAGCCCTATTTGCCTTGGTCTCGTGGGCTAACCAGGACTTTCTAGGGATCAGAGTGAGATTTGGCCTAGGCAATTCCAGTTTCAGACCAATCAGAGTTGTTTCAGCAGGGTTTCCAGATACTTACTATTTATAGTAACTCAGCAGGGTTCAGTATTTCTGCCATTTCAGTTTTTGGACTTGGAGCGTCTAAGCGAGACCTTTCCAACGAGCTATCATACATGGTCTTCCGAGTCTGATTGGTTATTTATTTTAATGCTTAAAGATTACATAGTTTATTAATAAAGTGACTATTAAAATTAAAGTACATATTAATAAGTCACTTTATTATTAAGAGGCCATTTTATTCTCTTAAGTGGAAAAGGACATTTTAACAAAGGGAATTAAAGATGAAGAGACAAGCGGGGGTAAAACGAGGAATCACAGGGCTATTCTTTAAAAGAACAAAGAGAGCTCATTTGCATTATGCTTGGATTATGTTTTGATTTCTGATTTCTCTTGGAGAATTGGGAAGGCTCAGCTTTCAGCCAGTTTGAGGATGGAAACCCTTGAGCTTGGAGGCAGTGGATGGAAACCCATTGGTTGTTGGAGATATCACACAGGTATCTCACTTGTGCTTAAAATCTTTATTTCTTATTATCCAATCTGACTGTAGTTTTTGTGTTTACGATTGGATCTTGTTATTGTTCTGCTGAAGGATTGAAATGCAATATTATTTTCAGAATTTATATTTCAACTGGGTATTTGTAATTTGTGAATGAATTGGAAATCAATTTGCATGCAAAATTATCTGTTAAATTTTCGTGTTAAATTTTGGGGAAAATATCCATTGGCGATATTACAGATACACACACCCAAACCCAAGGGAAAAAAATTTGTTATACTGCCATACCCAAACCCGTATCCCGTACCCCAATTGGCAACTTACGGTTGGGGTTGTGTTCATACCATGTAGATGTAATGCTACTAAGATAAATATAAATTAGGTCATGCAAAATAACATAATACAAATAGACTTCAATCCAAGTAAGAAATCAACCTCAAACAAAGAAAATGCAGTTCATATCAAAAATGATGGATAAAATATCTGCAGCACTTCTTGAAATTACTGCAGAAAGAATGAATTACGATTGCTATTAGCATACAAATACATATAAATACTCTTCCTAAAGGATGATAAACCTTTTGAGAACAAATTTCTGAGCTCAATCTCAATTGCAAATCACACAATCAACTACACCAATTTTAGATTTATCATAACTTCAGCTACAAATCACCAAGTCATGCCAAGTCAACTCAAACTGCATCTGCCTACATATACTGGAGACTATGACTAGCTCTGTAATTAACTCAAAAAAAATGGGATTCCTTATTGTCCCCTCCAAGTGAATAATACAGATAATTAATGGTCTGATCACTAGATATTTATAATATCAACTCTAAACCTTAACTGGGGTCTTCTGATGGAACTACCTCAGTTTTGTTTACCTCTTCTAAATTTAGGAATCACTCCTAAAAATGAGACTCAAAAATCACTAAAGATGATATTATCATAATGTAAATAATATGAACTAAGCTCTTAAGTACAAAGAATGCTTGTGAGCTACAAATTTTAACATTTATATCAATGTCCTCGTTTTCTTTCATGTGAATTTCTCAAGGGTTTACCAAATACCTCCTTGGTCAGAAGGCCTTTCTGCAGACAATGAAAAACGTTTTCGTTGCTCCTCCACCCTGAAATAGAACAATAACCAAACATAAATTTAATATTACCAATATGATAAATTAAAAACTCAAAGTACATACATTAAGAAGTTGTATTTTTCAAATAAACTAGAAGTCATAAATGCAGCAACTAATCTGATAACCAATAAATACAGACTAACTATGATTTCCAGCTTTCAAGTTCTACAAGAACAGAGTATGCTACAAAAAATAGCAGCATTTCAAATTATAGAATTATTGAACAAAGTTTCCTTAAAGGAAAAAAGGCATTTGTATTCTCATATCAACCAAGATCTATAAGCTAAAAGCCCTTCAAAGCATTGAGATTTTTTTAATGGAAGGCTGAAATTGTATTGATTTTAAATAATATTTTGTAATGTCCCCATTTTTGGCAATAGTGTTTTATAAGCTATTGGCCAGTTTCTGAGTTTTCCCATTGTAATGTCCCTTCTTGGGATTTTCCTGAATTTAGTCTTAAAAGTTGAAACAGTAATTCCAACTTACGATGAAAATCATATTATCTTTACCAATATAACTTTAAATGAAATTATCATTGTAATTCCCTTTACGGGGTATTCTTGGTTTAGGGCTTGAATGTAAGAACCCTTCACATGTTCTGTTACTGTACTAGATGTTTTTTTGTTTGTTTGTTTTGCAAATTTATGTTTTTTTGAAATTCTTTCAATAAGGGTTTTGAATCAAACGACTGAAATAAAAATGCTGAAATAAAATCAGACTACTGCTGCAATTTTATTTAATTTCACCATGCAACGCCATGGTGCAAAGATAACTGATTTCGGCGAATAAACATAAGCAAAAACGAGTTCTACAAAGCATAAAGAACCTGATTTATTTCAGAAGATGTTGCTGCAATCTTATTGTCATAGTAAGGGCTCAGATTTTTTACCCTCATTCTTCACGCCATCCCTCTCCTTCCAAACTTCTAACCAACAAGAATACTAGTAAAACTTGATGCTGCACTGTTCACATACTGTAGCAGCACTATTCACGGTACTATTCATGGTACTGTAGCAAATCCACTATTCACGAGCACTGTAGCAAATCACTATTCACATGTACTGTAGCAAAATTACTATTCACAGGTACTTCCAATCCTTTGAACCCTAGATGAAATTCTTTATTTTTAAGCACAAATAGAACTCCTGAATGAAGCTCTCTTGAATGCCAAATTCACTGGATATTTCACCATCTCCAATGTCTGCAACACTGAAGATTTTCCGTTCTCCAATGGTGGCTGCAAGTAGAAACCCTTGTTCTCCAAGCAAGAGCAAAAATCAACCAAAGTTCAATAATAATCATAAAACATATTCAAAATGAGCTCTTAAGTCTCTTTTATCTTTTCTTGTGGGGACTCAAACATTTTCATGGCCAATGTGGGATAAAAGATATATTCCCACTTTTAATTCTTCACTTAAAACTCTATAGTTGGTGCACAAATAATTCTATTAAAATTAATTGTTCACTTCGCCCCATCTATGATAACTTGACCCTTCACTTAAGTGACTTAAGTTATAATATAAAATTATATTATAACTTTACAATATAAGCTCAAAACTATTAATATTTATTTTAACCAAATAAATATTAATATCTCCATTATTACTCATCATCTTTGCACATCGTCTGAACTAGAAGCTGACATGATCAAGCCGCATACGACCATACCGCATTTCTAAAAATAGGAGGGGTCCCTCACTAACCCCCTCAAGACTTACTATAAATAGCAATTACTGCATACGGAGTGCTGGAGACCTCGAATGAAAGCCAAACCTGCAAAACCCTGACCACTGAAGAAGAGGCATCCCTTAAAAGACCCTCTAACCAACCTCATTAGCCTACAAGGAACATAATAATAGGCTAATCCCTCAAACTCTGATGCTCATGAAAATGGGGACATTACAGTCCGCCCGCCCTAAAATTGCTTGTCCTCAAGCAATCTCCACTTTTGAGAAACTTCACTGAAGCAAAAAAAACAAAGGAAGACTGAGAACTATCCCACACTGAGACACAACTACAGCACCGGTATAACCACAACTGCACACAGGTGATCAACAATCCATCTGTCCAAACTCTGTGCACTGAAGTCGTTCATCTGAAAAAGACCCTGTACATGCGGATCAAAAGCAACACTGTCAATAACCCAGACCATGTACACACTGCAATACTCTCCAGTGAACCCAGACTAAAATCCCGATGCACACGTAGGATCCAACAGCACACTAAAGAGTGTCCAACCAAATATACCTGGATCCTGAATCCAGAATAGAAGTCTGCCAAGAAGAATACTCCCAGACTTTTGCGGCTCAACACTGATCCCAACTTCACCATACCAGAAGTGGTGAAGCAAACCTATGGGACTCATCCAGCTTGCAGTACTAACCCTGCCACCACCTAGATCCCAGTATAAACGAAACACACATCCATCCACTGCAAGGAAGTAAGGATGTCCGAAATCACCTGCTACACCAAATCTCCCCCGATACTCTACCAGCCCCCCATGGGTATGAAATCCAATTGTACTACAAAGATAAGAATTACCAAGGGTGTCTTTATCACAACCACGATATCCATCCTCTGCTAAACTGCCATGGATGTACTGACTCTGCAAGTTATCTCTTAGCAACTTGCAGCTACTAACTCCATCAACTGAAGCTGGCATATACTCATCCCATAAAGGATGGTATGATTCCGGAACCAATCCACATTGACGCATAATCAAGTCCTCTACCTATGGATCAAAGGAAAAATGATGAGCACTCCTCACTATATAGTTACGGTAAAAGGCTCCAATCTTTGTCAAAGGCTCATCACTAACAACTCTAAAATTAGAAGATGGCTCCAAACTCTGGCCCTAAATTGCTAATTAGGTAGATGCCCTGCCAAATCCCTTTGCAAACCCAATAGTGTACTCAAACAAGTGAAGGTATTCTAATTTAAATGCCTTCAAAGCACTCTGGATGAACTTCAAATTGCGAATATGAGTACCAACCTCGACCCCATATTGTCTCTCCTCAAAACCTGCTCTCCAAAGAAGATACTCAACATACTTATGTGTGCAGTCGAAGCGAGATAAGGTTGAATCAACCTTCTCTCCAAAAACCCTCAACTGATCCCTCCATCTCTATCTCTATGGCTCAACAATTTGTCGAACAGAATCAACTGCATGGGATGAAATAACAGGATTGTTTCCAAAGGAAGGAAACAACCGAACATGAGAGTCAATTGATGACATGTAACTGATTGAATGTTTGAAGATGTTAAGTTGATGATCATGCAAGGCATTAAATCAGTTAATGTATTGTATTGTCATTGATGTCAACTTGATATAATTTGTATGGTCATGAAAATACTGCCAAAGACTTCAAAGAACCGATGAATCAAGGCTATGCTATCAGTAATGCATATAAGTCAAGTATTCACTAAGTGACTATACACCGACGGAGTGCACACCAACGGACAGAGTAAAAGAGCAGAGTCACAGTGTTACCCGACGAGCAAATGCACAGCATTACTGACGAGCAAAGTCACAGTGTTGCCCGACGGAAAAGACAAAGGACGGAGATCCCGATGACAACTGAAGTCACACCGACAGAACAGTCAGTTATCACCGATGACTAACTTAAGTGTTGACCGACAGAACAGAGAGTTCAAAAACGACAAAATGCTTAGCTGTCAAGAGCTATGAATAGACTCAACGGATACTTATCATTGTTTTAATCGTCCAGATAAAGCCGGAGATAAGAATTGATTTAAAGCTGATTTGTCCAGTTGGCAAGAAGATCTCTTTGAGATAGAACTGGAGTTTGCTTTAAATCTATTGGCGAGAATTGTGGATCACGCCAAGAATCAAGAAAGCCAAGTAAAGCGGAAATCATGTCTATTTAGAGACAAACCCAATTTATTACAAATGGGGGGATTGTGAGAGGTGAACAAGAGAAGAGGAAAGATGCTAAAGAAAATCTGAAGAAGAAGAAAGTCTTCATTCAGTCCTGATCAACAAGCTAAAGGAAGAGCTAGATTCTGCAGACACCGACGAACAGTGAGACAGCATCACAGAGCAGAACAGTGTGGAGCAAAGGTATAGAATTGATTATATTGATCAGAGAGGTAATGGACTTACAATAGATCTGAAAATCTGCAATTGAGTTGTATGTATGAACAGATCATTAGTGTTTCAGTTTAACCATTGAAGCATCAAGTCTCTTAACCAAGCAGGACTTAAAAGTCTTTTACAATTGAGATACATCCCAAGGAGTATCAAAAAGTTTGATCATGAAAGTAGCATTGGATAAGCCCGATACCTATTGACAGGCCAAGTGAGTGTTTGATCAAGGATGATAGCATTAGATGCCAAATACTAGGTGACAAAGTATCTTTTAAATCCTCTAACAAGGTCACACCTAATAGTGTGTTTTGTAACCTTTAACAAGGTTGGCTCTTAACAGGGCTCACTTCAGAAGAGTGAAAATTTGGGGTACCGGTCCTAGTGGTTTTTCCCTTAACAAGGTTTCCACGTTAAAAATCCATGTGTTACGTGTTTATATTTCATTACTTTACTGTTTTACATTTCACATATGCAATTTTGGATTTATTGGTATACTCTGTATATTTACTGTGTTTCGGTAAATAGTTAACTGCTTATCGGTAATCATACAAAAGAGAGATTTACAAAGCAATCCAACAAGTAGAAAATTGATAAAAGTATTTCAAGGCATTCATCTTGTAGGACAGAAGATAACTTGAGACATAATTTGTGGTTATAAGTTTTAAGGGTTGATTTAAGGATTAATTTTTGAGGCCACTAATTCACCCCCCCTTCTCAGTTATTACTAACATCAATCTCCCAACCAAATGATACACTGCATATATCTCGTGAAGAAGATGGAGTAGTGTCATGAACAGTCACACAACTCACTGACAAATCCACCTCTACATCACAAGAACTCTCAATGACTTGCCCTGCATCCTCTGTCAATGTGTTGACTACTGGAGAACCTAACACAACCAAAGGCTCTCGACAACTCTCTACCACGGTACTCATCCCAATTGTGCCCACAGCACCTAAATACGTGATGGATGTAGCCACATCCTCACTACAACCCGTGGGTGTCAACTCATCACCAACAACCACTGTAGAAAACTGAATTAAATCTGTAGCTGGTGACGACTGCACTCGGCTCAACTCCACGGTGACCTCATCCAACCGTGACTGTGACTCCTAAAGAGCTAGCTTGGTGCTCTCCCATACCTCTGTAGTTGCCTCAAGCTCGTGAGTGAGCTCATCAACCTCCTCTTCCTTACCCTTCAGTGCATCATAACAAGTGCAACCCTACTCAAGAAGGTAGTCTCTGTCAGCTAATAACTGCAAGTAATTGTGTTTCATTATTCTGACAACCTCTCGTAATGAATGGATCTCTATCAGAGAAAGACCACTATCATTGTGCTCATCTGACATAGGAGCACCCCGACCAAATACAGCTAACATTTGACGGGCAACGTCATAATGCTCTAAGGTTGTAGCAATCTGACTATCACTCACCTTCAACTGCCCGGTCACATGATGTCTCTGAATACTCTGGCCCCCATGTAAGCTCTCTGACCCACAATCCGCACCGTGATAGGAAGTTGTATTCGCAATGCTCACCTCATGATCAAAATCATCATGTGTGCTATCATCAACGTGCACATCAACAATCGAGGCACTGCTAGTAGGCACCTCAACAAGTGACTCATCTGATAAAGTGGAAACTGCTGCTATATCAATCTCGTCACACGCTCCCACTCCCTATGTAACTACAAGCCCCTACAAGTCACGATCCTGGGACCTATCAACAACCAATGAATTATCTGATTCATTTCGTAAGGTTTGATATGACAAATGAGACTTACTACAGCATGAGTCGTCCTCATAAATATCATCAGTAGTACCCAAATCAGGAGTACCAACATCATCCACCCATAACCCCTCTACTATCTCATGCTGATGCAAACACATCTTGCTACTGTCATAGAAATCAGAATTACTAGAACTCACATTTTCCATGCAATCCGCAAAAATAACACTCTTGTCATGCAAGTCAAAACTCAAGGTGGCACCAACATCTTCTACACCTGCTCTGTCATCAACGCCATCAATAGGCTCAAACAAAGAACTATTGTCATAAAAAACAGAATTGTTATCATGACTGATAACAACTTCTTGAGCATTGAAAGTACCAACATTCTCCTCAATCTAGAAGTCATCGTGAAGTGTCTTAAACCCGACATCTTTCCTAATGTAAGTCCCGACATCTTTCCTAATGTAAGTCTGATTTTTAATCTCCATGGGATTAGCTGCATGTTGGTCACTAGCTGCTGAAAATTCATTGTAAAGATTTCTAGATGTCTCACCAATAGAGACCTCGAGTTCTCTTTCTTTCCGCTTTGTGAAGTACACCAATAGAGACCTCAAGTTCTCTTTCTTTCCGCTTTGTGAAGTACACCCTTTATAAATGGAAGTCATATACTGTGCTACTCTGTCCATGGTTCTCAAGTGTGAAAGCAATTCATCTATCCTTTTTTTATTCTGTTTAATCTTCTCCAAGTTTTTCATTAAGTTGTTCCACCGGTTTCCCTGTTTAGTTAATCTCCTGGATTTTTCCATAACTAAGACAACTACAAGAGTGCCAGTCACTCTAAACAAATGTGCGAGCTCAATGATTTCCACCCCAACAGGATGGCAGGAAACCGCTCTGATACCAATGTAAGAACCCTTCAAAGGCTTTGCTGCTGTACTAGATGTTTTTTGTTTGTTTGTTTTGCAAATTTGTTTTTTTTAAATTCTTTCAATAAGGGTTTTGAATCAAACAAGTGACTAAAATAAAAATGCTAAAATAAAATCAGACTACTGCTGCAATTTTATTTAATTTCACCATGCAAAGCCAAGTACAAAGATAACTAATTCCAGTGAATAAACATAAGCAAAAACGAGTTCTACAAAGCATAAAGTACCTGATTTATTTCAGAAGACGCTGCTGCAATCTTATTGTCAGAGTAAGGGCTCAGAATTTTGACCCTCATTCTTCACGCCATCCCTTTCCTTCCAAACTTCTAACCAACAAGAATAACTAGTAAAACTTGATGCAGCACTGTTCACGCACTGTAGCAACACTATTCACGGTACTGTATCAATTTTACTATTCACAGTACTGTAGCAAATCTACTATTCACGTGCACTGTAGCAAATCACTATTCACGCACACTGTAGCAAAATTACTATTCACGGGTACTTCCAATCCTTCGAACCCTAGAAGTAATTCTTCACTTTTAAGCACAAATAGAACTCCTGAATGAAGCTCTCTTGAATGCCAAATTCACTGGATATTTCACCAACTCAAATGGTTGTAACACTGAAGATTTTCCGTTCTCCAATGGTGGCTGCAAGTAGAAACCCTCGTTCTCCAAGCAAGAACAAAAATCAACCAAAGTTTAATAATAATCATAAAACATATTCAGAATGAGCTCTTAAGTTTCTTTTATCTTTTCTTGTGAGAGCTCAAACACTTTCCTGGCCAATGTGGGATAAAATATATATTCCCACTTTTAATTCTTCACTTAAAACTCTATAGTTGGTGCACAAATAATTCTATTAAAATTAATTGTTCATTTGGTCCCATCTATGATAACTTGACCCTTCACTTAAGTGACTTAAGTTATAATATAAAATTATATTATAACTTTGCAATATAAGCTCAAAACTATTAATATTTATTTTAACCAAATAAATATTAATATCTCCATTATTACCCATCATCTCTGCACATCGTCTGAACTGGAAGCTAACATGATCAAGCCACATACAACCATACCTAATTTTTAAAAATAGCAGAGGTCCCTCACTAACCCCCTCAAGACTTACTATAAATAGCAATTACTGCATACGGAGTCTTGGAGACCTCGAACGAAAGTCAAACCTACAAAACCCTGACCACTAAAGAAGAGGCATCCCTTAAAAGACCCTCAAACCAACCTCATTAGCCTACGAGGGACAAAATAATAGGCTAATCCCTCAAACTCTGATGCTCATGAAAACGGGGACATTACATTGAATGAATGAATGAAAGATTTTAATAACGTCCACGAGGCCGAAGGAGCCTATGGGACCCACTACAAAAGCACGCACCCCCAACAAACAATATTAATCACTAGAAACTGACATTAAAAACTAAGTATCAAGAATCCATGCTGGCATCTAAATCTGTATAAGCATCATTCATATCTAAATAGTACACCCTAATATCATTTATATTTGGTGTAAGGCATATTCCGTGTAGTCAACCGTATCAGGAATTCATTGGAAATGCTTGCAAACAGCAATCTCAAGGATGGTCCTCCTTGTGTTAGAAGAGGATGGAATAATTTCTGATTCATTCCATCCGTCAATCCACCTTGGAGGCTGGTCATCCTCCTCAACCAAACCCAACAGCACAGAAAGGATTCCATATCCATTTCACCCCCTGGCCCACGAGAACGGCAGAATTTTGGTCCATCCATCTCGGGGTGGTGTAATTGATAAGATGCATGAAGAATTTCTGATCATTCAACTCTCATGAACTCAAAAGGTTGGTCACTCTTCCTATTTGCAAGACATTTCTATAAGTTCAAAATAGATTGGTAAAGGAATTTCCTATATTATTGCTAATAAATACCTCTTAGTGGAGATGCAATATATTTACCCACAAATGGCTGCAATAACTGAATTTCTGCAATATATATATGGCTGTTTTTTATTTATATTCTAAAATTATTCTTCAATTTGATTTCTGAATATTATTCTTTGATGCAATCATATCTATTTCGAATAGATGTCTTATTTCTCCATTCTTACTTTATTTACAAATGAGTATTACTCACCTTTATACCTTCTAATGTGAAGGAGTCACACTCTTTCTTTTACAAGGGATACAACCCTTCACAAATGGATCATGGCCCTAGTATGCCATAAAGCAGCCGTTGGCATAATCGACCCTTGCTATTTACTTTCTTCTAATTCTAGTTTATCCTTAAAATGAATTGTTATTTACTTTCCTAATTCTAGTCGGCCCCTTTAAATTAGTTGCTGCCATTTTAAATCCCTTAATATGGGTCAGCCTCTAACAATGAATTGCTATTATATTTAATTGAATGACCTAGGTTTTTTTTTAATTACGACTGCAATTTCTAGCAGGGGCATAACA
The DNA here is from genome assembly GCA_018584345.1 of Thuja plicata. NCBI lineage: Eukaryota > Viridiplantae > Streptophyta > Pinopsida > Cupressales > Cupressaceae > Thuja > Thuja plicata. Next base: position 7,075,628 of record MU227491.1, on the reverse strand, counting down.
CCCATAAGCTCTGGTTGTGTTGGGGAGAACTCCAAACTCGTTGGACAATGCATGTTGTATGTTCAATATTTTTGGGTTTCTATTTGTGGCATTGATTTCAAAGGGTGTTATGGATTGCTATGACACTTTCAAAAGTGTTTTTGGACTCCTAGGGTGTTCTTCAAACTTCTTGGAGAGCACAACTATTTTTAATAAGTCACCCAATTGGCTCCAATCATCATCCTACATCTTTAGTAGCACCCAAGTGTGATCAAAGTTCGATTCCAATTCAGTTTCAGTGCTTTCCACAAGTTGGGTGAGTTATTAAATAATTAATTACTATATCACTAATGTGATCTAATGTTGAGAAATCATAAGGGTGTTCTTCAGACTTCTTGGAGAGCACAACTATTTTTAATAAGTCACCCAATTGGCTCCAATCATCATCCTACATCTTTAGTAGCATTCAAGTGTGATCAAAGTTCGATTCCAATTCAGTTTCAGTGCTTTCCACAAGTTGGGTGAGTTATTAAATAATTAATTACTACTTCACTAATGTGATCTAATGTTGAGAAATCATAAACGGACTACTTAGTGTACTAGCTCGTTGGAGAGGTAATGAAATGTATTAAAAGTTGCACGCCTAGTTAAAGGTGGATTTGCATATGAAACGTTATTATTATTTCAAAAAGACAATTTTGAGAGGAAAAAATATTATAATTTTGAATTGCAAATTCCCTCCAAAAAAGCTATAAAAGGTGTTGGGGCTCATTTGTGCATAACTTGAAGATTTCTGTAACAAAATGTTGATGGAATGAACTTGCAAGTACTCCCTAAAAATCATTTGAAGACAAAAACCTTCATTTGATTGCTAGTTTCGGACTGTGTCGTATTACAAGGATTTATTCTTGCTGCACAAAATTGTGCTTACATTGTATTTCTAAGGGAACCAGATCTAGTGATCACCTAATCCATTTTTTCAGACCTGATTTTTTCCTTGAGAAAATGATACTTAATGGGGACACCATATACCTTGCACTCTATCAGAGAATCCACATTATTGGGACTGAGTAGGGTCAAACATTGACATAAGCAGCACCATTTCATTTTCCATATTGTTGGGTTCCCATTTCAAACTCTACTGAGATAAGTAAGAAAATGGTGTTGTAGGATGACTCGCTGTACCCAGATCCATTGTTGGTTTCTCTTTTAAGATCCTTCTTCAAATGAAGATGTAGAATAATAATGGCAGGGTTGTAATCACCTGCAGTATTGTTTCCAATTATGCTGTTTCACCATTTGCAATTGACTTGCAAGTACTTACTATAGAGATGAACTGAGGTGAATCTTTACACTGTTCTTTCTGAGGGAGAGGACTGATTGCAGCCTGGATAGCTCTACATTGATTTACTACTGTTTTGCTGATCAGCATCGAATGTCTGCTGATCATTTTATGTAACCTCCAATATATCACTATCTATCTCATTACGAGCTTCAATATGATTTTCTTAATATAGTTAATTTGCAGGCGGGTGTGGTGGGGCTATGCTTTTAACTTTTCTAGTATAAGCACACTGGAATGTCCCTTTTGCTTTGCAATTTATATTTTTCTCTTGATCAAGATTTGGCTTAAAGATTGGAAGTTGTTTATTATTGGTTAATTGCCTCTTTCTCAAAGTGACATTCATCTCGATTTGTTTCTAGTTGACTTGTTGTAGATTCAATAACTATTTGCCTAGGACAAACTTTTACCATACCTACATGTTCATAGCAAAGCTGACAAGGTTGACGTTCTTGTTATCCAGTGGCTGCTCCCATTCAATCCGACCCCACAGATATGCTCTACAGAAGAGGCGATATTATATCTAAGTTCACATCAATCCTGAGACTGTTCAGCATTCCCTCATGTTTCCTTAGTTTGGATACTGCGCCATATTCTCCTTTTACTCCAACAATTTACCTAAGAGATTTTTCCCCCCTGAATTTACTAGGGAATAAGGAGATAATTTACATATATAGAAGCAGGATATCGGAAATCATCAATGGCATTGAAAGTCAGGATGACATTTTATGAAACAACCTGATTTTTCAGAAACCAGCATCCTTCCTGAAAATCCTGATCCTTCCTTGCTTTGTGGAGAATGTTGATATAAAGTGTCCATTTGACATCATTGAGATGTTGACTAATGTTACTAGTTCCCATTTTCTTGAACCCAAATACTCAAGGTTTTGAGTCCTAGAAGGGCTCTTGTTGATCTACAAATCAGAGCCTTTACTCTATGCAGCCATAGGCTATTTACCATTTTACCCATGTGAAGAGCACACAAGCAATACCGAGAGGTCGTGGGTGAATCACTATTGCATAAATGAACTGTTTAAAACCTTAAAAACACATAAAACATAAAATGAACAACCTCAAGGTCAAATACACCAGATTTATCGTGGAAAACCCTTTTGGGTAAAAAATCCCAGCATATAAAGCTTTCATTATGTTGGCTAAATATTTTGCAAGTCACTAAGACTACAACTTGCAAAACGTGTGTTTTAGGCAGCAGCATGTGAGATTGCTCTCTCCTCTCAGCAATAGGGGAGGCTCCCTTCTTACTGCAGGTGGCTTCAAGTAGAACTGAACTGTAAAACATACAGTTCACCTTGCAACAGTAATACCGGTGACTCGATGATTGACGTAAGAACAATCAAACAAGGCAGCGGCTGATTTATCTAAAGACGAAGTGATACAATGAGCTCAAAGTCTCCTGTCCTCACCTCGAATCAGTAATCTAATCTATTATCCAATACTGAAGCTCAAAGTCTTCAGTCCTTGGGGTGTGTTAGCCACTAATCTCTATAGTAATCCCG
>MU227491.1:7047996-7060021 GCA_018584345.1 Thuja plicata | reverse complement strand
TCGAGAAGCTTCAGCTATCGAATCAGAAATCTGAGGACGGAAACCTTCAGCATTTCTTGGTGGATTGGACGGAAACCCGATTCATCCCGGTGCGGATTCACCTCAGAGTTCGCCATTGTTTCATCAGATTCTTGATCGGCCGATCTCACTATTATTTATGTATTTCAGTTTGGATATTGTACTGTTTGGTTATTGTATTGCTGTTGTATAATACAAAACCATATTTCTGAAGTTTTCATGAGAATGTACTTGCTGGTTATTTAAATATATATATCTGCTGGTTATTGTTCTGGGTTCGACGATTATTTGCATGTTATTGTCTGTTTTAAATCTGCATGAAATTAATTGGGAAAAATCAGTAAATGGCCGGTTAGGGTCATTACAATTGCTCTCAAAAGCTCTATTTCCATCAGCATCAGTTGGAGGGGCAGATGGAATTGTATAACCATTTACTACATTCATCCAAACATCAAAACCAAAAGACATCAGATAGGTTTTCATCTGCACACTCCAGAAAGCATAACTTGAGCCATTGAACAAAGGAGCTCTATTTGTTGCAAGACCTTCAAGAGCATTCATCGTCGAGTGCCAACAGAATCAAACTTCAAGCTTTTAAACTTTAGCAGAAGGTACCGGCTCTGATACCAATTAAAGAGCACACAAGCAATACTGAGAGGGGGGGGTGAATCAGTATTGCAGAAATGAACTTTTTAAAACCTTAAAAACACATATAACATAAAATGAACAACCTCAAGGACAAATACACCAGATTTCTCGTGGAAAACCCTTCCGGGTAAAAGACCATGGCATATAAAGCTTTCATTATCAAATAATGGGAACCAACCCACTTTACAAGAATGAGATCCAACTCACCTTGACTGAAGCACCAACTCCAGTTACTAAGGCACCAACCTCAAATAGTTAAAGACCAAATGTATTCCAAAAGAAATAAATCACCGTACCAGTCAGCACCCTCACTGTATTCATCAGAAGAATGTCTGTATATATTCAAATCTACTATCACCTTCAAAACGAGAACCAATCTTGCATTTAATTTAATTTTTTAAAACTTCGCACAGCAGACGACTTCACACAGAAGTAGAATACCCCCAGCCTGAAAAATGTGTGCAAGATTAAGAATGATTTGTAACACCTATATCTCTTTTTCACTCGTCTCCAAACCTCAATACCCTCATTCTTCAAAATACGCACGGCTCAAATAGACGGCTGTGTCTATGCAGCACAATATTTGCACCTTAGTAAACAAGATATGTTGTTAACAAAATGTGTTAGCAACATGTGTGTTAGTCTATTATATTAACATATGTTAGTAATTTGTAAACAATTATAATAGACTAACACACATGTTGTTAACACATTTTGTTAACAACATATTTTGTTTACTAAGGTGCAAATATTGTGCTGCATAGACACAGCCCAAATAGACCCAGACAAAAATAAAAACTATCAAGAAACACGCAGCTAGCTCATACAGAGACTGCTCTACCAAAGAAATATCTCCACCTTGTTGAAAACAATAACACACCCCTGCCGCCCAGCACTTGACAGATAGTAAAAAAACGAACAACAGAAGTAACTCTCCATGAAACCTGCAAAGACATTTTTCAACTCCAACCAAATTATGGCCATCACAAAAATAGAATTACGCAGCCCTCAAAATACTCTTCATTCTATCAACTCGGCACTTTCAAATAAGTCCCAATCATCCACACAACTATACACACTTAGAATTCGTTTTGACCTTTTCTGTCACGTATAGGCTAATGCTGTCCAGTTATACTGAATATGATCATTTTGAATTCACTTAATATGGCAGACCACATGTTCTCTGCAAACGAATATTTCTGTCGCATTAATTTGAGAAAACGGCACTTCCAACTCAATTTCGAAGCACCTGACTCCCAATTTTAAAGAAACGTAGACACTCTGTCAGCCAGAAACGGCACAAGGACCCGACAAATTTAGAAATTGGCAATAAATCGCCCAAGAACGTTAGTCGCCACACTTAAATGATTTTGTATGAGCTGAAGATTTTGATTTAGTTGTTAAATGCCAACCAAGTAAATCGTGCCTCATACTATCGGCTTGTCTTGAAGTGTAAAATATAGAAAAGTCAAATAATGACATGGCAACACATCTGACTTAGCATATGGTCTGATTTGGCATGAGAAAGGACAAACAAGCTGCTGACATAACGAGCAACCAAGCTAACAAGTAGCTCACGCAGGTGAAAAGCAGGTAGGCAGCTCAAACAAAAAGACGAACAGACAACCAGCTCAACCAAGCAAGCAAACAGATAGCTTAAGCAAGTAGGCAAGCAACAAAATAGCTCAACATTTCATCCAAATTCTCTGTTAAAAACTCAAACTTTGACATCAATGACAAAAATGTCCAACACCATGGAAAAGTGTGCCTTTCGGATGTTTCCAAGGTCTGAGGTAGCAGTCATTTTCTTACTTCATCAAGAAGAAGGCCTGATGATGATTTCCTGAAAATATTTCTGGATGGAGTGCTTTGGCTCCTCTTTGCAGATATGATTTGGTCATCAGAGAGTGTAATTTTGAAATTCGAGGTCTGATGAAAAATCATAGGGAGTTGGGAGGAGATCATGGCCCCACTCATAGAGGTTTGCCTTTATTATGTCTTGGCATTCGGTCAATATGAGAGAAAACTTGCTGTTTTGGGGAATAAAAGTAAGACCGGATGATGGAGGGGGAGAGCATGAAACATGATGCATTTGATTTACTACAACAAAGTTCTTAACATATTATTTATCTTTCAATTATTAACTCTGCAAATCTGACTGAGCAGTCCTACTAGATATCATTCATAATGGTACCACTTTGCCATAAAAATATAATCAAAATAAAGAAACAGAGAAAGAAAGTGATGCAGCTTGATGAATGTCACAAATGCTATTGCAATCAATCCAGTGCCAAATAATGAAGAGCTTAATGTATGCAGAATGCACCTTTTTCGTTGTTCGGAAGCTTCCTCTTCACGACGTTGCAATGCAAGCTGCTCTCTTTGAGATTTTGTTAAAAACGTAGGCTACAAACAAAAAAGGCTTATCAATATAACATTTTAAAATAACAAGGTTGCCAAAGTAAGCATGTCGATTATTTACAGATGAAGAGATGGCTTGAGGCTTACAGACATAAAAAAATTGATTGAAGATAAAGCTGTGAAAATATATTGTAGACTTATCCTTGCAATTACAACTTTGCTTTGAGATTTTTAAATGGGCTTCATTTTATACAACAGACAGCCACATCCTTGTACATCTATTTAAACCAAATTCATACAAAATGTAAAACAATTAATTTTGGCAGCTATCTCTTTTGTTTCCCTTTGCAGTCTCTGTGTTTTCCTACATAATTTATGTTGAAGCATTTTATTTCCTATGCATTTAGTTTATTTTACGTGCATTAGTTTGCACCTGGTATGATCTTACTTAACTAGGTGTTATGGTAGTTTGCATACTTGCACTTAGCAAACCAAAAAATTTCCAACTTGGCAACTTGAAAAATACTTAAATTTCTTTAAAAAAAACTTATGCACAACACAGATAAAATGTATCAAATGAGAGTATAATGTATATGATTTTTGTAATGTCCCCCTTTTTGGGCACATTATCTCGTGCCTTATAGTTAACCTTTTCATGATGGTCCGGTGGGCTAACCAAGGTTTGGCAGAGGATTAGAGGGGTGTTTGGCCTAGGTGTTTTCAGTTTCAGGCCAATCGGATCAGTTTCCACAGGGTTTCCAGGGTGCTTACTATTTATAGTAAGTAGGAAGAACTCAGTGTTCCTGGCATTTCAGTAGTGGACTCGGAGCATCTCGCCGAGAGCTTTCTAGCAAGCTATCACACGTCTCCATCCGAGTTCGTTTGGTCATCCGTTTTAATGCCAGAAGATTCCTCACTTTATTTTATTTTGTCACTTTATAACCAATGGTTATATTTATTTAAAAAGTGACTTTAAGTGAGAATAGGAATAGACAAGAGAGGGGAAACTGAAGAGTCACAGCCAGTGCTCTAAAAGAAGGGATTGAAGGCTCATTTGGGATATGCTTAGTTTTTGGATATTATTTTTAACTCTTGGAGATATCAGGAAGCTTTCAGCTTTCGAATTCAGCCTTCAGGACAGAAACCCTTTTGGCTCAGAGGTGGATTGGACGTAGCCCCAGTTCGTCTACGGTGCACATTCACAACAGAGTTCGCCATTGTATTCACAGGTTCTTTTCTGTTAATTGTTATTTTGTTGCATGTTGAGTTCAGATTTGGATTGTGAGAAATCCCATTGTTATTTTATAATGCAACGATGTTGCTAAGGGTTTTAATGGAATATGAAATGCTGGTTAATTACTGTTGAATTCCATAGTTTATTGCATGAATATATTTGTTTAAATCTGCATGAGATATATTTGGGAAAATTTGGAAAAATGGCCGGTTAGGGTCATTACAGTGGTATCAGAGCTGGTTTTCCTGCTAGCCTGTGTGGAACAAAAATAAAAGAAATTGACGGATTGAAGGCTTGATAAATATTTGCTATGGAATGAAATAAGGGTTTTCAATCTTATAAACCGTGGAATAATCAGGACGCGGTTATTAATTTTTGGAGTTGTGGAACATTAGAAATTGGCGTAATTATATTTCAAAGGGAGTATTGAAGGGCCGGATTCTTTATGGGAAGCATTGACGGGAATCATTGTTTTCAAAAAAATGATTATTTTGGCATTGAATATAATTTGGGAGCCAATTTAAATGTTTGATCTTTTTGGGATTAAAGTGCATAGTTGGCGTGGAACAAATATATGCTGCCGACAATCATTTAAAAATTTATATTTTTCTTATGCGTCACTTTTGGAGACCTGGCCGTAAACTATATTGAAAGGGACAAATATTTCATATTTATTCTTTGATTGACGCAAGGTGAATGGTAATGCTTCAGATATTTCAAAAATCTCTCATTGAAGAAGGCCAAGATGATATAGTGTCTCCTCCAATGCATAGGCGACAGCAAGTAACTGAGGCACGTAATTATTAGTGGTGTCTAGCAGCGTGGGTATTTCCTCCAAGGAAAGGAACGACTACAGGGCTGAACCATTGCGGCAAGAGAACATTCTGTCCTAGTCGCATAAGAGCACCTCCAGCAGCACGGTCATCATTGACGTGACAGGCTGCACTTGCATCATATAGAACCAGTCGCGTGATTGGCATACGGTAGTCGTGGTGAGGCTTAACGAGGGGAAGCAGGTTGGGAGCAAGAGTGTTCATGTGGAGTGAGCACGGCCACAGGATAGAGTAGCAGCTGCGTGCAAGGAAGACTGCAGCAGCGGCAATTTCTTTGTGCCATTTCCCACCTTGACAGTTCAAGCCTACAGACAACGTACTGTAGCAGAAGTCTAGAACTGCTGGAAATCACTTGGCATCGTATTCTAGAAAATAACAGTGTACTTGGGAATAGCAATGTTCGGGGTGATGAAAGGTAATTACTGGAAGATCACCAGCCAGTAAACGAAGGAGCTGGATGTTTGTGTGTTCCACAATTTGGGTAATTTTATCCTCTTGTTTCCGTAAAGGAGCAAACATATATCTGGGCTGCATCTCTGTTGTTCTTCGTGAAGAAAATATCGGTGTACATCAACCATGCGGGTGCACTAGCAGGCGAGATATAGTCTACCGCAGAGAGCATTTCAGTTGGCACGGGATTGGGAATACCTTCGTGGATTGGTTCAGAAGTTGGGAGGAAAATAATCACTCCTCCCCAAACAACAGCGTGGCTGAGCTTAGTGACTGAGACCATATACACACTACTGGCGTACTCTACAGTGCATGACAGCTTGTGCCCAAAACATCAACGCTGGCAGGACTTGTAAGTGGAGTCCCCACTCTTTTCGTGAATTTCTGGTGTTAAGTTTGGTTGTATTCAGTGAATGGAACAATTTGTATGTATGCTGAATGTATCTTCTGAGTGGTAAACCGAAACTCTTGCATGTCAAATGAGTACAAACAGATTTAGGAATATATATATGTTTGATAGATGTTCTATTTAAAATAGCTCCGGTTATATAGGCAACTCCTACGTCAGATTACAACAACGGTAATTAGAGGCATATAACAATTGGTGCTCCTCATCACATTCTTCCATTGAGAATATTGAACACAAGGAGAACATACACACTTGTTATGCTTTAAGCAAAAATCAGTCTCAGCAGTTAAAACGACAAAATTCTCAGGCAACTATTCAGGAGAAATCAATAGAGATCATTACAGAAAATTTGTCAGTCAAATTGGATACAGCTCGGACAGGATCATTACAGAAGAAAGAACGACAGTTGTGTAGCATTCTTGTAGTTGATTATCCTAATTCTGAAACTGTATAACAAGCCAACTGTGAGATATAAACTCTGGGCATGGAACCTTGTCCTTGGCAGCTACAAGTTACTCTGAAGATTTTGAGCAGTGTAAGGTTGGACATTCACTGGCAGAGTCTAGTAGTATCTAGCTATGGGAAAGATGCATGGTTTGGAAAAGGTCCTGAAGGATCTTGCTAAGGTACAACAACAGTTAGCCCGGATTTCACAACCGGGTAAAAGGACTGAAATTCTCAGCATATATGATGAGTACAACACTCTTCCTCCACGAGTTCAGAGAGATTTAACCTTCTCTAACTTCTTGGACTCTCATCCAAAGCTTCAACGCAAAACATTAATGGAAAGGAAGCAGTGTCAGGATTTGGCTCAAGATATACTTGCACAAGACAGGTGCAGAAATTTATATGAAGATTTTTCAGCTATCATTACTAAACCTATAAGCGAACAAAAAACTAAGTCAGTTATTGAAGAAAAGCCTTATGAGGTTGACACTGAAGCAGGAGATTGCAAAACAAATATTGAACCCCTGCATGAAGGAGAGGCCAAAGAAAAGGTAGCAAATATACAAGTTTCAGAATATGAGGAATCATGTAATTTCTATAGCAGCGCATTGCGTATGCATAATGCTGATTTGGATGACCCATTAGATAATACATCCCAAAATAACAATGATGAGAAGCATGCCTTGAAGGGTCAGTTGAAAGTCAATAACGATGCTATTACTGCAGCTCTTATTCACCATGATTGAACTCACCAGATCATTGAGGATCTTTACAGGAAAGCTCAGATAGAAGCAGGACAAGGTGGTATAAGGATTGGACCTGATGTTGCAGATTTACAGGGGGTCAAAACAGCATTTGAGGATTGGAAATCAGAATATCTATGTTTACTTTCATATCGTGACTGCATCTTACAGGTTGTTGTAAATTATGCTGAGCAGTTGAGGGGAAAAGGTGACGAGGTTAATAAGCTCAACAGAGAGCTTAATGTTGCTCAGGAAACATTGAAACACACATGTCTTGCTCTTCAGGAAGCAAGAAATCAGATTCTTGCCACTAGTCAGTACAGGGAACAGGACGCCAGGGAAAGGTCCGAATTCTTTCAGGAGGTGATTCAGGAACTCGATAGCATACAGCAGACCTATGACTTGGATAGCTGTCCCAAAAGATCTTTGGACCATCCAGAGTTTCTTTATGAGTTGGATAACTTTCAGGTGACCGACAATTTCTTGTTTGAGATGGATGCTAACTTGATATTTGATAATCATTTCTTTGAGCTAGATGAGGAAGGTATTTTCTATCCCCACGACGTAGTTGAGGTCGATTATAGAATTTGGGACCCAAGGTCAGCTATTAGAGGGGAATCTTGGTCACCAGGTCGGAGTAGCGGGGTGAGCTCAGTTGCTGAGCAGTGTGGGTTTTACACCCGTAGTCCAGGATGGGCAGTTATGTCTTGTGGTATGATGGGTGATATGCCGTTCCTTGCACTACCTCGCATTGATGGTGAGATGTCTCGTGTTAGCAAGCATCCTGTGGATCATTCCTCTTTCCACACAGCCACGACTTCTCTACATGATTATACTGATTCATCCATTGCTTATGGTAACTCTATCACCACATATTTTAGGCATGATGATGATGTTCGGGTAGAGCTTATTCAGTACGGGGTTATTGAGCTTGGTATAATGATTATGCTTGTTGGGGTGAATTTTTCACACCAAGGTGTACACTGTATGACTCCGGGTATTGAGAGATAGTTATGGAATTCTTATGCTGATTCAGGATTTCCAGCAGAGTTGGTTAGTGCATCGCATTGGCCACATTATATGGGATGCATTGGGTTTTTCATTCAGCCCACCTACGGAGAACTTTCTTTCCCGATTATTGCTGAGGTGTGGGGTGAGTGATTGGTTTGGTATGCTTCCTCGCTTGCAAATGGAAGCCTCGTCCGACAGTCTGCATATCTTGCCTCTTCAGTACAGTTTCCAGTTCGGACGACAAATCAGAGGGGCATTGTTATGGCAATTGGACATTTCTGGTGATTCGCTCAGTAGGGACATCAAGCCTCAGGATTTTTCAGCCAGCTGGGGAGATGGATTGCCCTTTTGCTTATGGGATCCAGGAGGGACGTACTTGCGGTTGGTATTTGTTCAGGGAGTCAATTAATGTGAGGTTTGGGTTCTCCCTGCATCTGACCGTAGAGGTGTCAGTGGTCTCAGTTGGCGTGAGGTTCTCAGTTGGGTTGAGGACTTTATCATAGATGATGGTGACACAGGGCAGTTTGATATGATTGATCCTGACATTAGACTGGTTGTTTTGTTGCTGTGTGGATGGCTTCACAGGCCAGGGCATAACATCTGTTTCAGTTTCACACGACAGGTTGGTGGAGCAGTTTCCCTGACGTTGGTTTGAGATCCAAGTATTATGATCGCAACATGCAGATACTGATTGCTTGAGGGCAAGCAATCTCTGGGAAGGGATGATTTGTAATGTCCCCCTTTTTTGGCACATTATCTCCTGCCTTATAGTTAGCCTTTTCATCTTGGTCTGGTGGGCTAACCGAGGTTTGGCAGAGGATTAGAGGGGTGTTTGGCCTAGGTGTTTTCAGTTTCAGGCCAATCGGATCAGTTTCCACAGGGTTTCCAAGGTGCTTACTATTTATAGTAAGTAGGAAGAACTCAGTGTCCCTGGCATTTCCCCTGGCATTTCAGTAGTGGACTCGGAGCGTCTGGCCGAGAGCTTTCCGGCAAGCTATCACACATCTCCATCCGAGTTCGTTTGGTCATCCGTTTTAATGCCAGAAGATTCCTCACTTTATTTTATTTTGTCACTTTATAACCAATGGTTATATTTATTTAAAAAATGACTTCAAGTGAGAATGGGAATAGACAAGAGAGGGGAAACTGAAGAGTCATAGCCAGTGCTCTAAAAGAAGGGATTGAAGGCTCATTTGGGATATGCTTAGTTTTTGGATATTATTTTTAACTCTTGGAGATATCAGGAAGCTTTCAGCTTTCGAATTCAGCCTTCAGGACGGAAACCCTTTTGGCTCAGAGGTGGATTGGACGTAGCCCCAGTTCGTCTACGGTGCGGATTCACAACAGAGTTCGCCATTGTATTCACAGGTTCTTTTCTGTTAATTGTTATTTTGTTGCATGTTGAGTTCAAATTTGGATTGTGAGAAATCCCATTGTTATTTTATAATGCAACGATGTTGTTGAGGGTTTTAATGGAATATGAAATGTTGGTTAATTACTGTTGAATTCCATAGTTTATTGCATGAATATATTTGTTTAAATCTGCATGAGATATATTTGGGAAAATTTGGAAAAATGGCCGGTTAGGGTCATTACAATTTTGTACTCTATTTGTATATAAATCTAATAGAAATACCATAGCCTATTGATAAATCATATGAATTTATAATGATTGCCATTGAAAATCATCATCATAGATTGCATATCCATGAAAGTTACAAATTACAAGAATTTACAACTTCCTCTTCCCCATTATAGTGCAAAACTAACGAAAGGGTCTAGTCTTCAATTTCGCTCTTTGAATCTACTATGAACTCACTCTAATTCACTTTAGACCGCTCAATTGTTGGTCTGAACTTCTGTTGCAGGCATGTTGGTATTAAAAAGGCAAAAAAAATCATTTGTTTCAGTCAAAGATATATTTTTTCCCCAACACAAACCACCTCAAATTTTCTATTGCACATCCCATAAATTTTAGACTTGAACTCAATTGCATCTCCAATCTTCCATTTCCTTGTGCAATTCTGCTATCGTGACTTGCTTTTTCATTAAGATCTTGGGTGATACAATAACCAGCTATGCAAGTCCTAACTGGCACTAAAACCTTTTAGTGATCAAAAATTTGCCCAACTTGCTTGAGGATCTAGTGCTTCAAGAGTGGCATTGTGTTGCAAGTTTGTTCAGATGAATGGTGGAGCAAATCCAAATTGATCTTGTATCCAAAGGATCCAAATAGTTGATTTTACCTAACATTCCATCCTGTTAATAATTATAGCGTCGATCAAATAAAATATTGACCCTACTATAATAGCCAAATTGTGAAATATATAAATAGATATTATTGATTTTAATATATTTAATATCTATTATTTATATTCTTTATCTAATATAGTAATTATTGTTATAATATAATAATGATAATGATAATTATCATTATTATGATATAACTAGGTTAATATTATAATGTAAATGATATTCATCATATGTATTAATATCGATCACGTAAATCATATTATATGATTGACATGTAATAACTATCGACGGGTTACCATAGTCGATGATGATATATATATTTTACTGATCACATTGTGATCGGCATAATATATATATTGTCGACGGGGCATATGATATAAACCGTGGCCAACACATAATATAGTCGACAGTATAACAAGTCGACAGTTTAATAAACTGTGTTTGTTATCGTATGTAATATGAGTTAAAGTATAAGTCACGCCTATGATAGGCATGACTCCTTAGGGAGTCACGTCTATCATAGACGTGACCTCTCATTCATTTGCATATATATACAATGGAAAGTCTGCTTCTATAACACACCGAAATTGATAAGTGTTGGTTATAGACAGCAGTATTATTCAGTGATAAATATATAGTTCTTCATCAAGCAAGTTCGACATACAAGGTTATTGTATTTACATACATTCTGAATTCTTCTTCTACATTTACATTGATATTAATAGAAATGACAATTATATATATCTGCAGTATTGATTATACATATTAATAGTTTAAATTGAAATTAGAATAATACACTTGAGTTGAATTAACATGGTATCAGAGCGCTGGTAAAGGAAGATCGAAGAAGCTCTCAAAACTTGAGAAATTCTATATCGATTTGAAACTATCACATTTCTCACATTTCAATGGCAAGCACTATCAAATTTGAAGATAGACTTAATGGAGGGAACAATTTCTCATCATGGAAATTCAGGATCAAAATGATTCTAAAAGAAAATAAGGTTGAGTCTTTTATAAAAGAAGAAAAGGAAGTGCCAGAAAATGATCCAGAAAAATTGAATTGGATTGAAGGAAATGAAAGGGCCATGAAGATCATAGTTGATGGTGTCAGAGATCACATAGTACCAATTCTAACAAAATTTGAGACTACCTACCATATGTTTAAATCACTCGAACGAGCGTATGAGATAAACAATGCTAGCAGAACCTTAGCACTAAAAAGGAAAATTAATCATATAAGTATGAATAAGGATAATCAATCAATGCATACTTTATGAGAATTTCCTCTCTATGGGATGAATTAACGGTACTTGGATATACAATCCGGAGCAAAGAACTGACACTTATCGCACTAGACGGTCTTCCAAACACTTGGGAAACCTTTGTTCAAGGCATTAGTGCAAGATCAAAATTCCCGAACTTTGATCGACTAAGGTCTAACTGTCTTCAAGAAGAGTCAAGACAAAACAAGAAAGGAATCAAACAAATGAATATAGATGAAGATCTTCAAGTGTTAAATACAAACTTTCACAAAAGGGGCAAGAAGAAACACTTTAAGAAGAGGAAGGACCATCATGGAAAAGGTTCATCAAAAAAGGATACTTCTCAAATTCAA
>MU227491.1:7014831-7047387 GCA_018584345.1 Thuja plicata | reverse complement strand
CTAAGTTAAAACTATATCACTCAGGTACATGTAAGGGGTGTGCCCTAGGTAAAAACACTAAGGGTTCATTTCAAAGTAGTTCTAGTAAAACGAGTAATGTTTTAGAACTAGTTCACTCTGATCTATGCGAACCCATGTTCGTCTCTTCTGTGGGGGGATTCCTATACTATGTAATATTTGTTGATGACTTCTACAGAAAAACCTAGATCTACTTTCTCAAATGTAAAGAATCAGAAGAGATCCTTAGAAAATTTAAAGAGTTCAAATCCTTTACTAAAAACTCCTCTGGAAAGAAAATAAAAACCTTAAGAACTGGTAATGGGAAGGAATACACTTCTGACATCTTTAGAGAATTTTGTAAAGAAGCTGGATTAAGAGGGAGTTCACTTTTTCTTACAACCCTCAACAGAATGGGGTTGCTGAGAGGAAAAATAGAACAATTGTAGAAGCAGCTAAAGCCATGCTTCTTGATCAAAACTTAGAAACCTATCTTTGGGCAGAAGCTTCCAACGCAGCTGTATAGTTATACAAACAAAATAGATGTCCTCACTCTCACATTGAAGACAAAACTCCTAAAGAAGTTTTCACAAGTATAAAGCCAAATATCACTCATTTAAGAATATTTGGATGTCCAGTTTATTTTCATATACCTAAAGAAAAGATAACAAAACTAGAACCTTCTCGAAGAAAAGGAATCTTTGTTGGGTATAGTTAAACGTCCAAAGCCTATAGAGTATTTATACCTACACACAGAAATATTGAACTCAGCAGAGATGTGATATTTGAGGAAGATCTAGCCTTTAAAAGAGCTAGAAACTCTATTGAATCAGAAAGTAATATCTCACCTTCAGATCAAGAAGGGACCCTGCTCCTGAGCTTCAGAGGGAGTATCCTAAAGAAGATGAAAATGAAGTACAAAATACACTGCAAGAGAATATTAAGAAAAGAACACTTTGGGCAATCAAAACAATGGAAGAAGCAAAGAAGTTTGCAGCTCCTTCAAGGACTTTTAGAGAAAGTAAGAGACCCCGAAGATTGTCCAGCTATGTGGCATTAATGAATGATCTCTCTAAGTCTGAACTCTCTGATGCATCAGAAGCTCTCAAGCACCAAGTATGGGAGGATGCCATGACAGAAGAATACCAATCCATTATAAAAAATGATGTTTAGAAAATAGTTCCAAGACCAAAAGAGAAATCTATTGTTTCATCCAAGTGGCTATTTAAAATCAAGTATGCTGCAGACGGTAGTATAGAGAAACATAAAGCCAGATTTATCGCTAGAGGTTTCTCACAAAAGGAAGGAATTGATTATGAGTAAACATTTGCACCAGTCGCCAGATATACCTCAGTCAGAGTTGTTCTAGCCATTGCAACAGCCAAAGGATGGAACATCCATCAGATGGATGTAAGAAATAGAGGAAGAAGTCTACTTAGAGCAACCAGAAGGATTTGAGATTCATACGGCAAAATCTCATGTGTGCGGGTTCAAGAAAGCTCTCTATGGACTTAAACAAGCCCCCAGGCCTTGGTATGAAAGAATTGATAGCTATCTCATGAAGCTAGAATTTTCTAAGAATGATGCGGATCCAAATCTTTACTTCAAGCAAAGCAAAGAAGATATGTTAATATTAATATTATATGTTGATGATCTGCTAATTACAAGAGAAGATCACCTTATTGATCAATGCAAAGGGGACCTTACTAAAGAGTTTGAAATGAAGGACTTAGGTCTTCTACATTACTTCCTTGGATTGGAAGTTAGACAGAACTCAGATTGCATTATACTCAATCAAGGAAAGTACACCCTGGACATATTAAAGAGATTTGGTATGATGAGTTGCAGACCCATGTCTTCTCCCATGGAAACAAACCTTCATAAACTAAAGGAGGCAGCAGTAGATTCTCCATTTGCAGATCCTACCCTCTACAGGCAGATAATTAGATCCTTGATGTACCTGGTTAATACTACACCAGATATATGTTATGCAGTAAATGGCTTAAGTCAGTTTATGTGTGAGCCTAAGGAGATTCATCTTATGGTTGTGAAACATATTTTGAGATACTTGCAAGGTACTCCAAATTATGGACTCAAATATGAGAAAGTTCACTTGAATCTACATGGATTCACAGATTCTGATTGGGCTGGAAGTGTAACTAACAGAAAAAGCACCTTAGGTTGCTGCTTCAGCTTAGGATCCGCCATGATATCTTGGATGTGTAGGAAACAATCTTAAGTGGCTCAAAGTTCTACAGAGGCCGAATACATTGCAGCATCTATGGCAGCAAGAGAAGCAGTATGGCTCAGAAAACTACTTGTGGGATTATTTGGTGAGCCCCTAAGACCAACAGTCATCCATTATGATAATCAAAGTTGTATAAAACTTTCTGTGAATCCAGTATTTCACAATAGATCCAAGCATATAGAGAATCCTTATCATTATGTAAGAGACATGGTGGATAGGAATGTAATTCAGTTGGAATATATCAGTACAAGAGATCAAACAGCAGATATACTAACCAAGCCACTTGCCAGAGTGAAAGTTGAACACTTCAAGAAAAGTCTTGGTATGATTGAATTATAATTTGTATTGTAATCTTTACTGATATATATAATATAAGATGTTTAATGTGTAAACTTCTTTTGTCATATGTGTTGCTATATGACTTTATGGGCTCTACCCCTGTATTCATATCTAAAAGGTGACGATCTTTTGGAGATAAATACTTGTATTTAAATATTATAAGATGACGATCTTGTAATATTGATATCATGCTGACTTGATATCATTCATGGATGTACCATGATCAGTTATGGTAAACATTATGAGACGTAATGTTAGTGCACATACCATAGCTAGGATGTATAAGGAGAATGTAATTTTCTCAAGCATACCATCCTTTAGGTATCACGAGTTATGTCATACTCATCACGTGTTATGTGATGTTTTGTCTTCACGAGATATGTGAGACTTTTATCACGAGTTATGTGATACTTCTCATCACGTGTTATGTGATGCTCTGTCTTCACGAGATATGTGAGACTTTTCTCACGAGTTATGTGATACTTATCATCACGTGTTATGTGATGTTTTCTCTTCACGACATATGTGAGACTTTTATCACGAGTTATGTGATACCTATCATCACGTGTTATGTGTTGACCTATCTTTACGATACATGTGAGAAATATGATACATATGATTTTATCTTCCCTAGCTAAGAGGGAGTGTTAATAATTATAGCGTCGATCAGATAAAATATTGACCCTACTATAATAGACAAATTGTGAAATATATAAATAGATATTATTGATTATAAAATATTTATTATTAATATCTATTATTTATATTCTTTATCTAATATAGTAATTATTGTTATAATATAATAATGATAATGTTAATTATCATTATTATGATATAACTAAGTTAATATTATAATGTAAATGATATTCATCGTGTGTATTAATATCGATCACGTAAATCATCTATCGACGGTTTACCATAGTCCATGATAAAATATATTATACCGATCATATTGTGATCGGCATAATATATATTGTCGACGAAGCATATGATATAAACCATGGCAACACATAATATAGTCGATGGTTTAATATAGTCGACGGTATAACAAGTCGGCGGTTTAATAAACCGTGCTTGTTATCGTATGTAATATGTGTTAAAGTATAAGTCACGCCTATGATAGGCGTGACTCCTTAGGGAGTCACGTCTATCATAGATGTGACCTCTCATTCATTTGCATATATATACGGTGGATAGTCTGCTTCTATAACACACCAAAATTGATAAGTGTTGGTTATAGACAGCAGCATTATTCAGCGATATATATATATATATATATATAGTTCTTCATCAAGCAAGTTCGACATACAAGGTTATTGTATTTACATACATTCTGAATTCTTCTTCGGCAGTTACATTGATATTAATAGAAGTGACAATTATATATATCTGCAGTATTGATTATATATATAAATAGTTTAAACTGAAATTAGAATAATACACTTGAGTTGAATTAACACATCCAAATTGAACATTAGGAGTCAAATCTACAAGGGTTTGCATTTAGGAGTTACCTATAATTTCTGAAGATCATGCTATCTTTATAGCATTTTGGGCCAATTCTAACCTTGCTATCGCATCCAAAGTGCCCCAAAACCTAAGGATTGTCTATCAATTTATCCATTTTGGACAACTTTATCCAAAGCCCTGCAAAAGTTTTCCTGAACCTGTCATACAAACCATATCATTCACTTGCACAAGCATTGTGTAGGTGTAATATATTCTAAAAAGGTCTATGTAATCATGACATCATCCTCGGACAGGTCTTCAAAAAAAACAATTTTTTGAATCTGTTGGAAAGAAGACCTCGGGAGCTTTCTGAAAAATGTCACAATAAGGATTTGGAACAGTATTAAGATAGACATGACAATCTAAAGTTGACCCTGTAGTTCTATTTTTTGAAGCATTTTGTTATCATGAAAGTAAAACTACTATATCTTGTTATAACTTGCAATGTTTGAAGCAAATATTTTCTAGACTATTTGAGGAGCTATTTTGATCATTTTATAACTTTTCAAAGCTCCCATTTTCTACAATTCTTGTATTGTACCTGCTAAATGCTTTTATCAAAAGATTTTGAAGGTCTATAAAGATAGTAAATTACAACGTTTGGGAGGAGGGGGAATTCACATTTTTTAGTACTCAAACAATTCTGGGGAAATCATGTACTAGAGCACTTC
Source organism: Thuja plicata (assembly GCA_018584345.1). Lineage (NCBI taxonomy): Eukaryota > Viridiplantae > Streptophyta > Pinopsida > Cupressales > Cupressaceae > Thuja > Thuja plicata. Next base: position 7,042,623 of record MU227491.1, on the reverse strand, counting down.
TTTTTTTGGGGGGTAGGGTGTACTGGGCTACCAGCAGTTCACTATTTTGAGTGCTAATATAGTTATGAAAGACCTATTAAAGTGAACTAAGTATAAAGTTTCACTCTTCTGCTAATATAGTTATGAAAGACCATGTATTAAAGTGAGCTAAGTATAAAGTTTCACTCTTCTACTTCTCTAGGGGGGTTTATGCAAATTGCCTTCTAATCAATGAATGGATATAAAGTTTCAATTCTGCAGGTTTCAATCATGTTTTCAAGTATTAAAGTTTTCCCTTTTGTCATCACAGTTTATCAAGAACTATGTGGAAAATCCGAAAAAGTTATCAGAAATCACTACCTCAAGTAGGATCTACTATCCTGTCTATTTGGTCTAACTCCTAAGCCAAGTGAACATGACCAGAAGGTTGAATGTTCAAATGAAAATGACCAAGTCTATGTACTCATTGGTCTCACTATTTCCAAGGATATTATGCACTGCAAAGAGCACATGAAGTCCCCTTTACTGCTTGATCAAGCAATTCAATGGAGATCTTTGTAATGTCCCCAGATGGGACTTTACTCTAATTTGCCCTAGAATTCCCAAATAAAGTATGGATGATGTTAGGAAACATAATTGTCAACTTAATTTCCTGATTTAGAGACTACAGCCAAGTAAGTTTCAAAAGATAAATAAACATAATCCAACAATGCTACAGCCGGCCATTAAAGTTTTCCCTGCAAAGAGCACACGAACTATGGGGATATCCGAAAAAGGAATCAGAAATCACACAAAGTTTTCCTTGCAAAGAGCACATGAAGTTTTCCCTGCTCTTTCAAGTATTAAAGTTTTCCCTTTTGCCATCACAGTTTATCAAGAACTATGGGGAAAATCCGATAAGGGAATCAGAAATCACTACCTCAAGTAGGATCTACTACCCTTTCTGTTTGGTCTCATTCCTAAGCCAAGTGAACATGACCAGAAGGTTGAATGGTCAAATGAAAATGACCAAGTCTATGTACATATTATCCAAACTTTGATATTTGCAGTGCATAATATCCATACTTTGATATTTGCAGTGTATAATATCCAAACTTTAATATGCTACTTGGACCCCTAAGCCGGCCATTAAGGAGTCAAAGGGCAAGAGGAAAGCGGCAAGTGCTGGTTCAGAGGAGGCTGAAAGGAAAAGCCCTTGGGGCTCTAAAAGAAGAAAGAAAACCCATGTTAACCTTCTGAATCAGTTTAATAGTGAAAAGGGTATGGAAACGGAGGACGACAACAATGGCGAGTCTGAAAAGAAAGGGATGAGTGCGGCTAACCCTGGGTTTGATGAAGAGAAAGGTATGGAAACGGAGGATGAAGACGACTGTTGCTAAGTCTGTTAAAGGTAGCCCCTTAAATGATGTGATGGATACTACTGCTCGGGAAGTTGGGAATTCTCCGAAGAAGGGCGAGCAGAAGATGGAGGGAAATCAAAAGAGCAGCAAGGAGACGCAAGTGGATGATAACAAGACTCTACAGGGGGAAGTTGACAAGGGTAACAACCAGCAAAGCGACAAAGGTAAGGATAATACTCACCATATTGTGGACTATTCCTAGTTTTGGTTTGTTGGCTCCCCCCTCAGGCCCAAAAAATGTGGTCGTGCATAAAATTTCTGATTCTAGAAAGAAAGAGGAGACGGCTCATCAGAGTCTTAGCCCTCCTGAGGGCAATCTGGATTCCTCGTTGGTTTTCTTCCAGAAGGCTAAGCTTAGAGCCGATATTTCCTATGTCATGGACAATTGGATGCATATTGAGTTGAACAACATATATTCCAAACTGGACAGTATTCAAGATCAGTTGGATAAGGAGTCTCAGGCCAGGAAGAATCTTGAAGAGTGCATTGGGGTCTCTCTTCATGGTGGTAATGAGAAAATGGATGTTGCTATTCAGAAGATTACGGCCTTGAGTGGAAAAATGGAGAAGATGGGGGCAAACAGGTACGTTGGACAGGTGGTTCTGGACAAAGGGATGGGTGTGGCTTCTGCTGAAGGTCCCGAGAAGCGTACTCAGGCTAGTCTGAGGAAGAAGGCGTCTATCCCGAAGACTCCCCGAGCCCTCAATGAGACTGTGGATGATGTTACTGTCATTGAAGAGGAAGCGGTCGCTACTCTGAAAGATTTGCCCTAGTGCTCTGCTTGTCTTTGTTTTTTTGTCCTATTTTCGGTGTCTTGCTGTTGGTGTTGTCTTTTTGTGGTGGCTTCTGTTGTTGATTGATGGTATGGTCCTGTTGGTTTTCTTTCTTCCGGCAGTGTTTTGTTTTGGTAGTCTTTATTGAATATATTTTGTAATCCTTTGTAAGGGGTTTTAGGGCTCCCCTCAAAACCTGCTTTTGCCTTAATCCAAAACAATGCTACGAATAGGATTCTAATTCACTATTACAATATTCATGTACATAAGGGATTCCTTTAAAGTTCTACCCAAACAACCCATCATCATTATGCAGCACCAGTTGGGAGATCATAGAAGGCACCTTAAGCCGTTCCAACCAACCCACGAGCACAAAAAGACAACCATTAGTTGGCCTCCCAGTCCCACTTGGGGTGTCTCTACCAGAATGGTTGCCTAACTACTTGCATTCATCATATGCACCATCTCCCCTCCAAAATGGGATGGCCAATTGGATGAGAATTTTAAAGGGAATCGTTATTTCTATTCTATTATGCATAAGCAGAATCATAGCAAGAATAACAATATATAGAAATATATATATATAACATTAGCAATGTGTAATATTCTACTTCCTAACAAATGAAAGACCAATAGTAATCGGCCAAATCATTATGCAAAATACTTCATACATAATATTCTTAGTTACCGAAGCGCTCCCTGCCAACCCGAAGGCAGATGCGGCGGCGAGCGGAGCCGGATGCCGGTGCTAGTGCCCTGTGGATGCCTCCCGGAAGCGCATCCTAGACGCCCCCTGCCAACCCAAAGGCGGATGCTTTCGAGAGGTATCCACAGGGCACCCGGGCGCCTCCATGAGCATCCGCGGGCCCAGCCCCAAAAAAACGCTTTTTCCCTAAAAAGACTTAAAGCACAGAAACGTGTGCTAAATAACATATTTTATCCTTTTTTCTCCTAAACCCTAAAACGGCCCTAAAAGACGCAATTCAATCATTTTTCATCTCAATTTGTTTGCAGCTAGGCTCTCTTCTCATTTGGTCTCCATTTTGGTATTTTGAAGGCAAGGTGATTATTTTCGAAGAGGATCGTTCGTGTGGTGAGAGATAGCTTCCACAAAAGACTTTTAAGCATCTAAGGTAAGCATTTGATCCCATTCTTGAGTCCTTTAAAGAATGTTTTTTCGATTTTGATGAATTTTTCAAGATTGGGAAGAAAATTTTCAAATTTTTTTCCCTTTTTTTTAAAAAATAAAGAAACAAGTTTAGTTATCTATTTTTGTATCATTTTTTTGCACTTGTATGCTTGATGTTCATAGTTTTTTGCTAATTTAAATTTATTTAATTTCTTATTATAGCAACAAATTAGATTGTATTGTGCAAGAATGGCCACCACCGGTAGTCAAAGTTCAGTGGGAGGGCAAGGAGCTGATAGATTCAAAATTGATGTAGGATCTCCTTTATGGAGACATGCCACAAGAATATCACAGGTTTCAGGAGGTGGCTCTTATCTTTGGACGTGTAATTATTGTCAAAGTAACAAAGGCAAACCATTCAATAGCTCATATTCCCGGGTCAAACTTCATTTTATTGGGCCCTCCATGCCAAGGAATGGGAATGTGCAAAGGCAAAGATGAGAAGGGGATGTCTAATGACAAATAGCTTCATATATAAAAGAACAAGAAGTTGATAAATTGGTAAAAAGATCAAAACAAAGTTCTTACCAACCTCCATCCGGAAAGAATAAAATACAATTACCCACTGAACCAATTGTATCCTCCAAACATCAATTCTTGCAAGTACTTGTACTGGGAGAAGAAAAGGAAGAAGTAGAAATTACCGCTTGCAAAAGAGGTCCATTGGACACCACATTTAAAATGGAGGCAAGACAGCTTGTTGATCAAGTCATTGCACGTTGCCTCTATGCCAACGGTCTTCCTTTCAACTTGGTGAATCACCATATTGGAAGGAAATGGTGGCAGCCATCAATAAAGCATCGGCTGATTACACAAGTCTCGTGTATGAAAAGGTGCATACCACTCTATTGCAAAAAGAGAAGACTTCTGTAGAGAGAGCTCTTCAACCAATTAGTAATTCTTGGAAAACTTCAGGTGTTTCTATTGTTTATGATGGATGGAAAGATACAAAAAACCGGCCATTGATAATGTGATTGCAGTGTCCCCCAAAGGGGCTATGTTTTTGAAGGCAATTGATTGTGAAGGGGAAGTGAAAGATTCACAGTTCATTTCCAGAATTCTCATTGAGGCCATAGAGATGGTGGGTAGTGAGAATGTGGTCCAGGTGATTACAGACAATGCCAAAAATTGTAGGGGTGCAAGTGCTTTGGTTAAGGGCCGGTATGACCATATTTTTTGGACACCATGCACCGTACACTCCCTCAACTTGGTCATGCAAAAAAGTGGCACTCAAATAGATTGGGTGAAGCAAATATACCAAGAGGGGGAGGAGATATGGATGTTTGTGACGAACCATCACATGTCACAATCGATATTCAGATCATTATCCAAATTGGAGTTGTTGAAGGTAAATAGTAATTTCTAAATTTAATTTAATTATTTTAATTTGAATAAATTCTGTCATGTTCAATTATCAAATTGTATAAAACTTTGCTTAATATTTATTGACATATTGTTATTAACTTGCTTAGGTTGCTGAGACCCGATTTGCATCTCATACTATTGTTATGAGACGACTTGTCAAGGTGCAAGGGGCATTGAGCCAAATGGTTTTTCTAACCAGTGGGGTATGTGGAAGGCTTCGAATTCAGAGAGGGCCCAAAAGGTAAAGGCATTGGTCTTGGATAACAGTTGGTGGGCTCGTGTGCAATTTGTATTGGATTTCACCGAGCCTATCATGACTATGCTCCGATTTGCGTACACAGACAATGGTAGAGAAGGTAAAATTTGAAATACAAAAACATGAGAATGACCCCACAGAATGTGAAGCCTTATGCAATAAGGTGGAAACAATCATTCATCATCGTTGGGAAAAGATGACTACCCCATTGCACCTCCTTGCATATGCCCTATCTCCGAGGTACTATAGCGAGGAAATACTTGTTATGCCAAATAGAGTAGCACCATATGCGGATGAAGAAGTTGGTAATGGGTGCTACAAAGTTTTTGAAAGACTCTTCCAAGATGATGAAATGCACAAAAAAAGTTAGGCTAGAATTTGGCTTATTTGCTTCGGGAGCAAAACTTAGTCCAATTACAATAAAAGACCAAAATGACATCAACATGGGAGCTTTCACATGGTGATACCTCTATGGTCAACCATTTAAGCATCTACAACCTCTTACAATCAAGATCCTCTCACAAGTTTTTTTTGTTCTTTGCTTACCACTTGTATTCTACAGTTTAGTGCTTAACATTCTTTAATTTGCTTTTCATTTGTATGTTTAATTTGTGAACACTGTCCAGGTTGCAAGTTCTTTTGTTGCTGAACAGAATTGGAGTACATACTCCTTTATCCACTCAGTGAAGCGTAACCGGTTGGGTTCAAAAAAAGCTGAGGACTTGTTTACAATCATACCATCTTGCGTATTTTGTCACGAAAGGAGGAACACTACAAGGAAGGGGCAACCAAGCTTTGGGATGTAGCCCTTGAGTGTGCAAACTTGGATGCAACATTTCAGGATCTTACTACAATCATAGATGACGATGATGATAACATCATGACACATGGTGCATCTAGCGCAAGTGGAACCGTTTTGGGTTCAAATGATATTGAACTTGAAGCCGTTGGAGATGATGAGGATGTGGATTTTCTTGAGAATCCTTATGATTCTGAATCTAATCAGTGAATCTTAAATCTTGATTGCTAAACATTGAATCATGAACTAAATTTTGATTTTGTAATTCAAATTGCATTGGAATCGTGAACGTAGACGTATATGATATGGCTTATCAGTTATTGAACTTATTTCAATTTGAATATTTGTGAACTATCAAATATGAAATATCTTGATCAATGGTGAAGTATCATTATTCATACTATCAAATGATTTAATTTTGTATATTTCTTTGCATATATAATATATATATTTTATTTTATTTTTTAAATATATATATATATAAACGCATCCAAAACCCAAAAAAAAAAATCCGCGCATCCACGCATCCGATTCTCGCACTCGCACCCGCACCCGAATCGGTAAATTAGATAATATTGGATAGGTATATAAGTTGTTGATTGATATTTATATATTCTGAGTTATGTACTCTGATTAGATTGAATGCTCAATGTTACTCCTTCGATGCCTTTTAGGGTCTGCTACAAACCTGCCTTGAAGGTCTGCCCTGAATCAGTTAGAAGGCTTGCTCTACTTTTGCCTTGTATCTGCTCTTAATCCTGCTAGAAGTATTCCCAAAGGTGAGATTTTATAAACTTTTCTCCTTTCATACTGCTGTTCTCCCCAACCTATCTCCTTTTCTTCCTTTATATCTCCCTTTGCATAGGGAGTCACACCCCTTCACCGCAAAAACCCTTTTATCGCTGCTTTTGCTTAATAATTAATTTATTAATTGTTTACCCTTGCTTAGTCCACCCTAATTATTATTGCTTCCTTTTGTTCCTAAGTAAATCAGCCAAATCCAATATATTAAACGCTGCCTTTATATGTATTTGTCGCTGCCCTTGTTTCTGGGTGATTATCATATATTTGTCTTAAATTTGACCTAGGTTCGCCCCATCATGAACTTATACCCAGCTTAATGTAGGTTGGACTCCATAAAAATTGTTGTTATCCTTATGTTATATCGCCTAGGGTTACCTGATATAAAGACCACAGTCTGATCTTATAAAGGCTGTAATTTTGTTTATTCATTTCTGCCAACTGTAGTTTGGGGGGGCATGACACTCCGCCCTTCCCAGTATTGCTTGTCCACAAGTGATGTCAAACTTATCCAAGTATTTCAAGTTGGGGGTCCCTAAATAACCCTTGGGGATTTGTCATTCTTAAATCGTCCAAGGAATATTATTAGCTTCTGCTGCACAAATCTGATATTAACTCGAGGCATATATCTTCGTCTTTATTTAAATGTGAGCTATCTCAACCAATAACTCGAAATTTGCAAGGTTTGTATCAAAATGATCCCTAATCTTTCCAAATTGATGTTTGTAGAAACTAAGAATCACAAGCAATGGATACCTAATTAATATTAAATGACAAGTATAAAGGGGATAGAATCCCACGACAAAATGAAATGAAACACTCAGATTTTGTCTTCTATCAATGGAGGCAAAACCAGTTGGTGGTGGCAATTATTAATAATCAGACAAGTACGATGAATTGCAAATACCTCTTGCTCCACGCATACAAACTTACTGTCAAGCTTATGCTGGAAGGTCCTCGTGTACTAAAAGGTTGCCAAGCCAAGAAACTGAAGAGACAAAGGCAATGATTCATTTGAAATTCTCACACAAACATGTCAGCCAGAGCCACCAGTTCCTGCAGACCAGTAGTTGAAAGCCCACCGGGGCAGTATTGATATTACCATCTACATAGTATCTCAGATGTCGATCTACTGAGGAATCTTGTGGTTTTTGATAGAACTTGATGAAAAACACAACTCTATGATCCAATAAGGATCAATCACTACCCAGAATTCTACACCCAAAAGCCCACTGCATGTGCCGAAAGTTGGTCTTGTTTTCGAAACCAGTAGTGCCCAAATTGTATAAATTGTCCAGTTCCTTTTCACCATATCTTCGTACTAGCCTTCATCTAAAGTCAATGCAATACAACTAATACGGGCATTCTTACTTTTTGGCCCTGGCAATAGAATAAAAGTTTTACTAAACAATACATTCCATCTATGTAGGTTACCAACAGAATTCATACATCTCAACCCAAAGATGGATTAGATCTGAGAATTCACTTATAAATATTAAACACCTATTCATTAGACTATAAACCATTCATTAGACACACATAACGGATAACGAAAAGAAGAACTTGATTTCAATGATCAAGAATAGTTGTACCACACCATGAAGGATCTGATTCAAACTCAAAATATAATCCGGATCCCAAAGGAAGATCCTTCTGTGCCAACAATTTACATGAACATCCATCAATTAATATGTTCATGCAGTGCAAAATCAGTTTATATAACCACCAACAATTGCATCCTTCCATGGCATTTTATGGGATGAAAAGTAATGCACACTTGCTGGTTATTGAAGCCAAAATTTGAACACGTTGATCTTTGACACTACACTCAATGGAAAACTCAACTTCTGACATGGCATTCATCTCAGTGTTCAAGCCAAACTCTGTCAAAACTTTGGCACAGCCAAGTACCAATGCCAAACGCCACATCAGAATTCAGCATTGCAGAGTAGTGTCATTATTTTGTGTTGTCTGATACTTGCATATCCTACCACCTACTTTCTCTCCTTTTACAAATTGGTTTAAAAAAACCGACAATTTGTCTATATTTGTAATATCAAAACTTTCAAGACAAGTCTTCTCTCACTTGCATAATGTCACAGATATCTCCCTGATTCATAGCAAGGGTGTGTTTTGACATTTTAAGATCATTGAATGTTGTGTGTATTAGAATGGAGCATGTGCACCTCATTTTTTATTTGAATGCAAGAATATGGATCTGGAAACCAGTTATACACATGCAATAACTTGCTGGAAACACATCAGATGTAAGGCATACATTAAAAAAACATGCAAACCTGTGAAGCAACCATATAAATTTACAAAAGATGCGAAACATATTCATGAAGCGTAGACATAAATATTCGTAAGCTATGGAGTATACATGAAGCATGTAGTAAACACGTAGGGCATAAACCATACACACATAGATACACATAAGGCCTGAATACAAACAAGGCATGAATCATACACATAATTACACGTAAGGCCTGAATACATTCAACGCATGAATCATACATATGAATACATGTAAGGCATGAATCATACACATCAATATTCATAAGGCCTGAATACACGCAAGGCACAAATCATATACATGAATACACGTAAGGCATGAATCATGCACATAAATACACATAAGGCCTGAATGCATGCAAGCCATGAATCATACACATGAATACACGTAAGGCATGAATCATACACATAAAACCTGTAAAGCATGAAGCAATATTCATAAATACACATTAGACATTAAGGCATGAAGCAATATACATAAAAACACATCAGACATGTAAGGCATGAAGCAATACATAAAAGGACAAAGCATACATGAGGAATGTTCTCATGGAGTAAACATGCTGAAGTCCATCAGTCGTAAAGCAAAACACAAGGCATACATGCACATAAAAGCAACATGGAGTAAACATGCTTACATTATGCACGAAGTAGTTAAAGACACATATATATAGAAATGTAATGTTGACCTACTCGATCTTATTTTTGACCTACTTAAGAAGGCTGCACAGTTAACCCTAATTAGGCGGCGGTTAAAATAGGCTTATCCCATAGGTTGGCAAGATTATTGCTTTGATACCAATTGCAATGTCCCCAATCGGGACTTTACTCTAATTTGCCCTAGAAATCCCAAATACAGTCTGGATGATGTTAAAGAAACATAATTGTCAAATTAATTCCCTGGTTTAGAGCCTACAACCAAGTTAATTTCAAAAGATAAATAAACGTATAATCCAACAATGCTACAAATAGATTTCTAATTCACTATTATAATATTCAGAGTGTGCATAAGGGATTCCTTTAAAGTTCTACCCAAAAAATCCATCACAATTATGGAGCACCAGTTTGGAAAACATACAAGGCCCCTCGAGTCGTTCCACCCAGCCCAAGAGTATGGAAAGAAAGCCGTCATTTGACTTCCTAGCCTCACTTGGGGTGTCTCTACTAGAATGGCTTCCTAGCTGCTTGCATTCCTCATATGCACTATCTTCGCTCAAAAATGGGATGGCCAATTAAATGAGAACATGCAACCAATTAAATGGGATCGGGTGGAGGAGAACCAAGGAAAAAGAAACCAAGACATGCAACAAAACGTCAACCAGCACATAGTGAGGGTTCAAGCCAGGAGGAGGTTGGAGATGACAATTCAAAAGAGGATGAGGTTAGTACGGACGCCTCTTCAGACTCCCAGGATGAGGAAATCCGTTTTGGCCACTTGAAGGGCACACCCCAAGATGTCACCTTTCTACCACAAGGGGAAGGCCCATTGTCAGGAGGAATACCAGAGTACGCCCAGATTCACAAAACCATCAGCACTCAAGAGGAAGGAGCTCGTACCACTCCTAGTACGGAAGGAGTCTGTACCATTCCTAGTACGGAAGGCATCGTGCCACTTCCAATGTCAAGGAGCGCAGCTATACAGAAAAAGGGAACCCAAGCACTGAAGAAGAGGGAAGTGGACAGCAAAAGATCCCTAAATGGGGAGCCACAAGACTCTCCTTGCCTGGCGTAGCCAATCTCATTCCGGCAGACCAGCAGACTCGTACTAAGGTCATAGACCTCAGGGGGCAGCAAACAGGTAGACACAAGATAAGACTCCACACACCCCAAGGTATAGAAGTGGCCCACCCGGTTGCCTTGGTGGTACAGGTTGCGGAGAACAAAAGAGATATACAGAGTGAGGATGCTGGAGAAGACATAGTACTAGAAGAGGCAGATAGGTTGCTTGAGGAAGTTGGGATGGCATCACCACCCTCGCCACTGCCCATAAAAACAGAAGGAGAGAACATAACAGGAATGCAACACACCACAGGACACTGTTCGGAAAGGATCTCATTAGAAGATAAAGCAACAAGATTCCTCAAAGAGTTGCTAGCTATGGAGCACACCACGAAGGAAATCATCCAGCAGGCCAAAAGTCAGAATATGGAAGCAATAGTTAGAGCAGCGGAGTCCCTAGCAATATTCATGAAGGGAAAATGCCATACAGATTGGAGCCTACTCCACCAGAGTGGATACAAACAAGAAGAAATAGCGAAAATCTGGGCAGCCCCAAGCATCATAGTACTGGAACAGGAGCAGCCACCCCTCTTGTACACACTTATAGAAATGGAGGTGGCCTTCAGGAGGACATACTTGGAACTCTAGCAAGAAAAAGACTTGACAAACAAAATGAAGAAGGATTGGGAAGAGGAAAAAGCTATGTGGGAAGCTAAATGGAAGACGGAACGAGCTGGTCTAGAAGAGAAGTTAGCAGCAGCTGAAGCCAAGAAGATGGATGCACTACAGGTGCTCCAAGGAGTTCGGGCCAAGCAGAAGGCTGCTGAACAGGATCTCCTACGCATCCGAGAACGAGCTCCAAGTCCAGGGATGTCTTCACAACCCAACTCTGAAGTCTGATTTTCCTTTTGTAGTACAGTCGTCTGAAAGACGACATTTTTTGGGGGGGGGATATATGTAGTATGTAATAAAGTCATTTTGTATTAGACTTAGTTATGTTTTGTCGGGAGGGTAGTTAGGAGCGAGATGTGTCCGTTGGTTTCCCCAACCAACCGACTATTATATAAATACTTTGATTTATGTTGTTGGTTCTTATGGTTTTTGCTTGTAAGAAATATAAAAATAAACATTTCCTCGCCATCTTGGTATTCTGGTATGGTACTTTGTGCATTTCATTGGTATTGGTAACAATTGTCTTATTGGTAAATGTCTTGTTGGTATCATAAATATATATTGTATTGTTCCGTACATTGTGGATTAATAACCATTCTACATGCATCTTTATTCCACGTGGGTTGTAAGTCTCTCGTCACTTGGTAGCATCTTTTATATATGCTACCCTGTTGCTCTCATTTGAGCATCTCTTCATCATTGAATCTCTTTTGCTGTAGATTGCTTTGTATTGGTCCTTGTTGCATGTTTTGCACACGTCTTGCCTATTGGAAGCTTGTACTTCCAAGAACATCTTGTGTATGCAGATTGGGAGTTTGTCTAACAACTTGGAGATCTTGGGTCTTGGAAGAATCTCTTTTGCATTGTAATTTATTGTATTTGAATTCCCATTCTATTGAAATAGCTATTGTGTTGCATTTCCGATCTCCAAATGTCTTTGTCTAACTTCTCTATTGCGGCTTGCTCTTTTTCATAAAGATCTTAGGTGACTGAATATGCATATAGACAAATCTTACAATTTATGTTGTCCATTCTAAAAGGATCGTACCATTTCATATTAGACCCAATGCATCTATTCCGTGGCTCCATAACCTCACTGTCATTGAGTCCCAATCTTAAGTCTCAACCACCTGAAATTTATCAATTTCCTCCAATCTCTCCTTCAGATCTCAGCCTAAACTCAATTAGTTCTGTTATGAGCCATCTTGTTCTATACTGCAATATTAGAAAGTTTCCTTGGTGAAATAAGGGTGGTTGTTCAATTAAAAAATAAATTTATCAGCTAGAGATCAACTAGAGCAGCAACGGGATGGCAACCCTGTTTCTTCCGGAATGAATTAAGGGGTATAACCTCAGCTGGTCTGTTAAGAAAGCCTAACCCATTGGTATCAACAGAAGTTATTGTGTTCATAATTTGGGATAAAGGCTTGGTTTAGTTATTTTCCTTCTTCAAGCGGGTTTTTTATTTCAACGTATAGATGCTTATTTCTTCCCTTAGACCCCTTCTATCTCTTTCCATGTGCCTATCTTGTATGCATGTCTTAGAGAAATAAGCAACAGCAATAGAAAAATCAGATTTGAGGCACAATTTCTTCATTTAGTGCAGCATGTGTGTTGAGGAAATTGGCAATTGCATTTGGCATTGGCCATGGTCATGGCCAAATTGTTTCTCACATCTCTTGTAATGTCCCCTTTTTCGGGCACATTATTTATGTTGCATCGTTAGCCGTTTATCTTGGCCCAATAGGCTAACCAGGGCTTGACTGGGGTCAGTATGACATTTGGCCTAGGGAATTCCAGTTTCAGGCCAATTAGAGTAGTTTCTGCAGGGTTTCCAAATACTTACTATTTATAGTAAGTCGACAGAGTTCAGTCTTCGTGGCATTTCAGTATTGGAGTTGGAGCGTATCGCCGAGAGCTTTCTGGCAGGCTATCACACGTCATCTTCCGAGTTCGTTTGGTCATCCATTTTAATGCCACAAGATTTCATACTTTATTATTATGTCACTTTATTATTAAATGGATGTATTACTTTAAAGTGACAAAAAGTGGGAATATGAAAAGACAGAGAAGAGAAACTGAAGAGTCACAGTTGTTGCTTTTAAAGAAGGAATGGAGACTCATTTGAGGGATGCTTAGTTTATGAATTCAGTTTCTCTTGGAGAATCCAGGGAGCTTCTAGCTTTCGATTTTGAAACCTGAGGACGGAAACCTTTAGGCTTTCTCGGTGGATTGGACGAAAACCCAGTTCATCTCTAAGGTGGATTCGCGACGGAGTTTACCATTGCACTTCCAAGTTCTTGTCATTTGATATTACTGTTGCATACTGTAGTTCAGATTTGGATTGTTTGAAATCCCACTATTATTGTATTGTTGTTGTATAATGCAATAATATTTGCTGAGGGTTTTATTGGAACATATTGTTGGTTTATTGTTGTTGAATCAATGGTTTATTGCATGAATGTATTTGTTTAAATCTTCTGAGATATATTTGAGGAATTTGGGAAAATATCTGGTTTGGGACATTTCAGTGATATCAGAGCCATAAATCTTGCCAGCCTGTGAGGTTTTCTTCATAAATAAATTTGCAGAAGAGTTTTTTGAGTAACAGATTTTAGAATTTTTGGATATTGGAGGTTTGATATTTGTCGTTCCTCTAATGTTGGCTTGAAAATCATTCGTGAGTATGAGTTGAACATTTGAATAAATATTATTTGAGTATCTCATGTCTGAAGAATTGGGCATTGTCGAGAATAAATGTGTTTCAACATTGTCACGAGCCATTTATGGAGATATAGCTTCAATGCATAAAGGTTACAGGTTTGTGTGAAAGGGAAACAAGAATCGATTTATCAAAGTATGCCATATCGCTTCCGTAACTGTGTCTAGAAACAGAGTAGAATATAGAAGGTTTTTCGAATGTCTGTGTAGCTGAGAATCTTGGAGGTAGTATCGCAGTAGTTTCTTACCTGGGTGAGCGGTGTTGCAGCTCCTAATTCACAGTAATCGTTTTTTGGTTATTTGAATCTGTGAGGAGTTGTTTAAGCGTTGGGTTGAAGTCTGTCATGAGTTCTGAGCCGACTAACATTGTCGTGTAAGAAGTGGAAGTATCGGGTTCAGCAGTGATAAGCTGGAAGTGATCATTATCGGGTTGCTTAGAGACTCGCCACCAAGTTACTATCTCCCATGACTCGAGTAGTGCAGGGAGAACGAAACAAAAGATACTGCGGGTTGGAGACGTCTACAACAACCACGGAGGAAGGCAAGTCTGAGACCGTGTGGACAGTGGCGGGCATCTTAGCAAGGCGTGACTGCATTGTGCCCTAACTTCACACGTCATACCTCCTACGGGGGGTCCTCACCATTCGAGCATTGTGTAGAGTGGTTGAGTAGGCGTTAATATTGGTAAGCCGTGGTAATGTCCATGAAGCACGTAGTGCACAGGAACCACGTATGAGATCAGCTTGGAAGACCAAAACAGTGGAGGAGCGCTGAGACGGCAATAGTTATCATTAGAAGCAAACAATGAAACGATAGTTGAATGAGAATGGAGTTGTCGTGGAGTTGATGAAACGACTATAGTGATATCGAGTTTTGCATAAAACGTTGCCTAGTAACCACAGCTGGAGGACGTTACACATTGGAAGCGATTAGTGTTGGCATATTAAGCCGTTGTCGCTCACTCTCTCCAGCAGGGCCCGTCAACATCATTCAGAGGATTCATTGTAGTGATACTAGCCCAGGTGTATGACGTTAAGACTACGCACGGGATACACAGTCGTCGTTATATCTGGTGACATTGCAGTGTTAGAAAGAGACACTAGTAGACACAGACCAACATCTATCTCCAGCAGTCACCTCCAGTAGCTTACCGGACTGCACACTGGCACCCAGCAGGGATACAACCAGTCTTGTAGACTAGGTTCAACGTCACCAAGGGTATTAAGATTGGAATTACGCCCAGATTGAGAAGGAATATTGTTAAAAATGCTGAAGGGAGTCACAAGGGAAAAAAGGAATCACTCTGTTAAAGATCATTAAAAGATTAAGCCTCGGAATGGTTATATTATGTTAACTGTGTTGAAGGGTAAGGGATGGTTTATTTCACTAGTTTATTTTGATCTTGTGAATGCTAGACATTGGTTGTAACAGAGGTAAGGTAACCGTGATGATTGAAATCCAATAGTAATGTACAGCTAAAGTCAGATTTGGCAAGGTGGGAGAGGATTCTAGCATCACAGTGGAGTTTCAGTAATTGTTTCTTGATTTCTGCAGTGTATATGATCTTAGATGAGGACAATGACATATGTAAGCAGTTGCAATCGGATTTGTTGGCAATCTGGAAAGGGGAACAAAGGACCTCACCCGTGGCATATGAGCTCTCAGCTGAATTGATTGAGCATACGGCTGAAAGGTTCAACAGTTTTATGACTGAAAAGGAGCAAATATCAGTAGGCATACAGGTTACAGGGTCTCCGGAAACAAGCAAGAACCAAATGAGAAGAGGCCAGATTTGTTCTACATGCCAAGGGGCTTGGTCTCTTGAACATGTTTGCGGTATTATGCAAGGAAAAGATATGGTTAAAGATGGTGACAACCAGTTGGATGCCCCTAACAATTCATGTCATGAGGAATTGTTGGATGACATAACAGCAACCTTACCTCTCCATACAGATCGGTCTGAGGCCTATGGTGACCATGATAACACCTGTGAAGGATATGAGGAATCATGTGATTTCTATAGCAGCACATCACTTACGCATAATGAGGATTTGGATGACCAACCAGAGAATGCATTTCAAAATGACAATAATGAGAAGCATGCTTTGAAGAGTCAGCGGAAAGTTAGTGATGATGTCATTGTTGCAGCTCTTGTGCATCATGATAGCACTCACGGGATTATTGAGGATCTTTACAGGAAGGCTCAAATGGAAAGAGGACAAAATGGTGTAGGGAGTGAATCTTATGTTGCTGATTTACAGGGGGTCAAAATAGCGTTTGAGGTTTGGAAATCTGAATATCTATGTTTACTTTCAGATTGCGACTACCCTGTTACAGGTTGCTGAAAAATATGTTGAGCAGTTGAGGAAAAAAGATGATGAGGTTAATAAGCTCAACAGAGAGCTTAATGTTGCTCAGGAAACATTGGAGCACACACATCTTGCTCTTCAGGAAGCAAGAAATCAGATTGTTGTCACTAGTCAGCACAGGGAACAGGACGACAAAGAAAGGTCTGAGTTCTTTCAAGAAATGATTCAGGAACTTGATAGCATACAACAGACTTATGACTTGGATAGTTGTCCCAAAAGATCAGATAACAAATCTCTAGATCATCCAGGACCTCTTTATGAGTTGGATAACTTTCAGTCGGTTGACAATTTCTTGTTTGAGGTGGATGCTGATTTGACATTTGATAATCCCCTTTTGAGTTAGACGAGGAAGATATTTCCAATCCCCATGACGAGGATGAGATTGATTGCAGGATTTGGGACCCAAGTCCTGTTACTCAAGTTGAGTCTTGGTCGCCAAACTGGAGTGACGAGGTGAGTTCAGTTGTTGAGCAGTTTGGTTTCTACATCAGCGGTTCAGGATGGGCAGTTGTGTCTTATTGCTTGATGGGTGATATACTTTTTCTTGCGTTACCTCTTACTGATGGAGAGATGACTAGTTTTGATTGCATCTTGAGACCTTTCGATTCACTCATTTTTGGTGGTTGTGTCAGCCTGATCGTTTGGGATCCTGGTATTTGTATGACTGATGCATTGTTGTTTTGGGTGAGTATTGGGTGGCTTCACCTCACTGGTCACATTTTTGTCAGGATAGCACAGCAGCCGAGTGGGGCAACTTCCTTGAGGTTGGTATGGGATCCAGGCATTTTGGTCATAGCATGTAGGTACCAATTGCTTGAGGGCAACCAATCTCCGAGAAGGGAGGATTTGTAATGTCCCCTTTTTCGGGCACATTATTTATGTTGCATCGTTAGCCATTTTATCTTGGCCCAATAGGCTAACCAAGGCTTGACTGAGGTCAGTATGATATTTGGCGTAGGGAATTCCAGTTTTAGGCCAATTAGAGTAGTTTTTGCAGGGTTTCCAGATACCTACTATTTATAGTAAGTTGACAAAGTTGAGTCTTTGTGGCATTTCAGTATTGGACTTGGAGCGTATCGCCGAGAGCTTTCCAGCAGGCTATCACACGTCATCTTCCAAGTTCATTTGGTCATCCATTTTAATGCCACAAGATTTCATACTTTATTATTAAGTCACTTTATTATTAAATGGATGTATTCAGTATTACTTTAAAGTGATAAAAAGTGGAAATATGAAAAGACAGAGAAGGGAAACTGAAGAGTCACAGCTATTGCTTTAAAAGAAGGAATGGAGACTCATTTTAGGGATGCTTAATTTATGAATTCATTTTCTCTTGGAGAATCCAGGGAGCTTCCAGCTTTCGATTCTGAAATCTGAGGATGGAAACCTTCGGGCTTTCTCGGTGGATTGGACGGAAACCCAGTTCATCTTTGAGGTGGATTCGCGACGGAGTTCACCATTGCACTTCCAGGTTCTTGTCATTTGATATTACTGTTGCATACTATAGTTCAGATTTGGATTGTTTGAAATCCCACAGTTATTGTATTGTTGTTGTACAATGCAATAATATTTGCTGAGGGTTTTATTGGAACATATTGCTGGTTTATTGTTGTTGAATCAATGGTTTATTGCATGAATGTATTTGATTAAATCTTCTGAGATATATTTGAGGAATTTGGGGAAAATATCCGGTTTGGGACATTTCATCTCCTTACACCGCTGGACCCATATACTCAGTGATGGCTATAAATCTAGTAATGTTGGGCTGCTGACAATCTTTCATATCTTCTTGTGAAATTTTTGTAAAGAACCCAGTTTAGCAGAGCAGGCTGCGTAAGTCTGAGAACCCAAGCTATTTTTTTTTGGGTCGGTAGAACCCAAGCTATTATGAATTAAAGGAGGCGACGGGAATGACAAAATCTACTTCTCTTCTTTGGGAAACATTTTATGGATGGCCTTAAAAAAATGTATACAGTCCTTTTCATGCCCATTCATGACATCATAATTGAGAAGTTGTTTAAAGAAGGATATAATCATCATAATTGAAGAGATAGGCATCCAATGCATCATGACTCTTTCAGTTGCCTTGCATGTTGAAGGAGTGACCATGTAAGACCAGAATATATATGGATGTGTATATCATTTATCCTCATGTAAAGACTAAAGAATATTCTTAATAAATAACACATGAATTCTCTTTTGTTACAATCATTTTTTATATATATGAATTGATTGATGTTTGTACTATTTGAAGAAAATTCTGTTAAAGATTGATGCCAGTGCATCATATGATTTCCTTTTTAGTCAAAGACTTTCGATGCCTTGTTCACATTCCAATGAGAGGTATGGGTTGATGTACATGATTTGATGATTGCACTGCAATATGCTGTTGAAAGTATAAGAAACCTGTAATATCACAGTCTCTCCCTATTTTCATAATTGTGGTCATTCAATGCTTGTTGAATTCTATAACTGAGAACAGCTAGAAGAAACCAAGGAAATCTTGTTACAATTTAAAAATATTGTCTGGACTTGCTGTCAAATAAATGATAGTGACATCATCATTTGCCAGAAAGAATGTCCAGACTGCTGATTGACTTATGAATTTGTTTTGTTGAAACAGTATAAGATTCTGTCCTGACAGATGCAATGTGCTGACCTTCCTTATAACAATTTTGCAGTATCCCAGGCTGTTGGCAGGTACAAAACTGTAAAATGGCTTCTGTTTCATGCTGGATGATTCCATCTTATGCCAGATGTAGCTGGCTTGTTGAGGACAGATAAGGTAGTTATCTTCTCCCCTCAAACTATATGAGGATAAGCATATAATCATTTGAACATTTAGTTGGGTTCTCTTGAAAAGAATAAATGCGTCAGTTGTCAACCCTTTTTGTTTATGTTAGGTTTTGCCTAGTGGGGCAAGGTTGCCACTATAGAGAGGGCGATAATGCATCTAAGTGCAGGGTTCTACAAATAAAAGGGATGTTATTCCTTTTTCTATTTTTATTTATTCTATAACAAAACCTATTTCAGATTTTACTGTTATGGCAGACACTTTTGCATACGAGTCACCTTTTTTATGTAAACATGAAAGCATGAATTTGAACTTATATGTGGAGTCTGGACATTGCTTGCAACAGCGGAGGATATTAACATACCATTCTTAGCATAACAGAACAAATGCAATAATTCATAGATAAATGCAAGCACAAGGCACCTTCTTGGGAACTGATAATGCCCCTGCTTCGTCCGAAGCTCGTTTCATATCTCTCGCTTTGCCAGGAACTAAGAACTCAGCTGCAGAAACAATTATAACGTGATATGAGCCCAACTATAGCTTTGCTCTAACTTAATTGAAGAATGAATATCTAGTCATACTAATCAAAACATAAAAAAGCCCCCGAAGGTCTGAACTATAAAGCAATGTGATGAGTAAATCTGCTGGAATGCAGAAAACATATGGGCAAAAAGCCCTGACTCTGCAAACTCTGAAATATCAACAAAGAAAGTGGAAAGGCGTCGTGGCTGAAAACTTAACTCTATTCTCCATTTTTTTAACTGGAGAAAAACAGAATATTTAAAAGAAACGTCAATTTATGCTACCTGTGGTATTATTATTAACCAATAGATTATGTTAAGGGGAGAAAGGATGTAAGAGATTCTTCAGTCTCCTAAAAATTGGTAGGATGTCCGCAAATCAAATTGTGTACGTCGGTTAAAATATCTTTTCCTGTGCAGTCCTTTGCTGACTGGGAACTACCCGCGGTGTAAATTCACTGGGAAGTTGTCCATTCGCACCTTAGCATTTTCAATCAATATTCAATAAAAATATTTCTGATATGCTGTGTGACAGATAAAGTGTCGTGAGTTCAAACGCTGAGAATTAAGGAACAAAGGAAGAAGCGCAACAATTAAAAAAAGAACCTTTAACGATAACCCTGCAGTTGAAGTGGCAAGGAGGCCCGACTTAAACATTCAATGTTCTTGTACTGTTTTTCCATATTGGTTTTCTTTATTATCTTGTTTGCAGGTAATTAGTGTGTGGTGTTTAACCTCAGAAATGTAGCGCGAAGTACGCGATAAAGGGATACATGAATGAGAAACATATGTTACATATTTTTACTTTTACCTAATGAGTACAGAGAACAAATTTATAAATTGAATTACTTTCACCGCTTTATTGTTGTCCGCAGGCTTGTAAACTTCTATGACTTTCTACTGGAGCTCCTCTTCAACCTCAATCGCTATAAGTTCGGGCTACAAATATAAGAGTCAACTGTAAATAAAGATAAACGACGGCAGGCAATCGATCGAGTATGCAACCGATGTTCTTTCTCTACGGAATCCTGCAACAGACCTTCGAGGCCTCCGAAAGATTTAGGAATTTTTGCCGCCTATGTTTTCTTCTCGAAAGAATGAATAGGTACTTGCCATTATGTTGTATTGATAAAATAGAGTAATTCTGAATAAATTATATAGTAATATTTGTATAAAAAGAAGGTGCCTTGGTTAGTCTATAGTAAGATAGATAAATAGATAGATGAGGCTAAACATAGCCTATAGGACAGCAAGGCAACCTAGGCTGACTTCAGTAACTCGGTACGTTTCTTGTGCAAGCTGATGATGAGCCCACCTAATTTCTCAATGTACTTCTCGCTGAATAGGTTATGCCAAGAGCTATCCGATATAGTATCCGCAAATTTATCCCTATTGTTCTTGTAGGCTTCACATTCTAAAATAAAGTGATGCTCGGTTTCCACTTTCCCAGAGTTACAAAACCTTCAAATTCTCTCTTCCCAAGCCTCCTTTGGCCTCTTCCAACGCC
Organism: Thuja plicata; assembly: GCA_018584345.1. Taxonomy (NCBI): domain Eukaryota; kingdom Viridiplantae; phylum Streptophyta; class Pinopsida; order Cupressales; family Cupressaceae; genus Thuja; species Thuja plicata. The sequence goes on along the minus strand of MU227491.1, from coordinate 7,021,460 downwards.
CGGTCTCACAGCGGAGTTGATGAGAGTTGGTTCTTAGCTGGACAATAAGAATTTTAGCTCGCCAAGGAATGTTGGCGTCTATGTATGCTTTTTGGAGTTGATCACATGCGGGGTTGAACTCATTGATATAATAAATTTTCTTCCTTCCATCCCATTTCCCCAATTTCTCTTGTAAAATTTCTCCATAACGAAGACCTTTATTTCCTTGTTATTTGTGGGGCACATATTGAATTGGATATTCCATTTCCTCATCCACTTGATGTTTTGTTGCATCCACGTCTTTCTTCATTTACACAATGTATCATTGAAGATAACGTTAGGCCATCTATCTCCTTCCATTTTTCAATTCTTTTTAAGTAGCTTATTAGGCAAACCATAGCAAGTGCCTCGATATGGGCAGCCCCCATTTCGCTCAACGTGATATCATATGGGACGGTGCTTTTAATTTTAAATTTGTTTGTGATCAAACGTTTTTGGATTTCTTTGATTTGCTTCCATTGTGCTATAGAAGTGTTGTTGGCCCATAATTCACACCTGTATAGAACAACTGGCAACACAAGAAGACCAAACAATGTTTGAATAGTTTTCCAATCCCAAACCTCTACTTCATGACACCTATTTTGAAGAGCATAAAATGCCTTCCATCCACCTAAAGTCCTTTTATTTCTGCAACCTTCCTAGCTTAGATGTTTGTTGAAATCAATGCTAAGATATTTATACTCCACAACTTCCTCAAGAACGCTGCCACCAAAATAAAACTCATGTTGATGTTGTTTTTTATTATTAGAGAAAACCATAACTTTAGTCTTGCTGATATTGACCTGCATCCCCACCATACCGCAAAAGCACTCAAGAGAAAATAAATGTTCTTGCAACCCACATGCAGATTTGGCAATCAAAATGAGATTGTCTGCATAAAGGAGCAACTTTATTACAAATTCGCCTAACTGGATACCCTCACCATTTTGCATGTTTAACCACTCTTCAAGTTTATCTATATATAAGCCAAACAAAGTAGGAGATAAAGGACACCCTTATTTGACCCCGATATCACTCCTAAAACATTTTGAAATGTCAGCTGAGGTTCTGATTTTGACTTTCACCTCTTCATACATCCTATGAACAGTTGCCTTGGGATGCAGAGGAATCCCCAATTCTTCCATCCTGAGCCAAAGCTTGTCCCTAGGGACAGTGTCAAAAGCCTTTTTAAAGTCAACAAAACAGTAAAAAACCTCCTCCTTTTTATCCCACCTTTTTCGATAATGTGCCTCGGAGTGACACAGTGATCAACCGTCGAGTGCTTTGGCCTAAAACCAGCTTGCCCTTTTGCACGCTTATGGTTTTCTTCCGCTCATTTGTTGATCCTAGTTTTTATCATGCTGCCAAAAAGTTTTGCAAAGAGAGGATTGATCATTATAGTCCTGTAGTTGGAGGGATTGTTAACAACACCACTCTTAAAAAGTGGTATAGAAAGGCTGATTGTCCAATCTTTAGGAAACCCCTCTTGGCTGATATTGTTGAAGATTTTTGTAATGTACGGTGCAAGGGTTTTCATGCCCCACTTGAGATACTCTGCTTGAAGCTCAGCTAGGTCTTTCACTTTACCCGCACCCAACTTCTTAATACCCATCTCTATCTCTTGCACAGTGAAAAGTGTTGTATTATCATTGACCAAGGGTGGTTGGTCCACTCCCCCTTCCTGTTTGTAGAGTTTCCTAGCATAGTCGAACCATTGCGTGGCTATAATATTATTTTCAGTTTGTTTCTTCCTTGGCTGGAGTTCTTTCTAAAAAATTTTGGGGTTATTTCTACTCAGGGAAATTAGCTCCTCTCTCCTTGTGAGCATAAAAACAGTTTTCTTCTTCTTTAGGATATGTTTATAAGCCTTAATGTCAAGGTTTGTTTTATTTGACTCCCTTAGATTTTTTCTGGCCATCTTGCATTCCTTATCAAACCACGCATTAACTGGAAAACAATTAATTTTAGATTTTATATTTGTAGTTCTCTTACATTTTGAGAGAGCCTCATGGATCAGACTTGATAACACGTGACAATTAGCAACTTCCATGTGCATATGCATCCCCCTACAAAGTCTCTCAAGGGTAGCCCTGAAGATGTTACCATTTTCTGAAGTTAACATGATTCTACCCTGAGAAGGAGGTTGTTGAGGGGATTGATTCTTTGCCCCAAGCTGCCTATCCTTTGCCCAACACAAATTTATGTATAGTGGTCTATGATCTGATTTGAGATCCCATATGTGTTCTTCAATTGCAACTTCCTCAATTCTATCATACAAGTTCTATGAACAAATAGCATAATCCACCATGCTTGCCCCGTTATATGTGTTGCAAGTGAAATTGCCTGACTTAGACGATCTAGCCAGACCATTGCAAATTATTAGATCAAAAGTGCCACATAGAGTGACCAATTCTTCCCCAAAATGGTTGTAGCCTTTAGCATCTTCAGAAACTCTTTCCCACTTATGTTTTATCTTTTCTGTGAGCCAAATAGGGTTACCATTTTCTCTATAGATGAAAATATTGGCTTGACAATTTATTGTTCTAGCATTGAAATCTTCGATAAGAAGAACATCCCCACGCTGCGAAAAAATAGCAACATCTTTCTTTAAGGCAACATAAGGGTCATTGTGATCTAGGCCACACTTTTTATAAGCTTTAGATACCTGTGGAGCAGAGTAGCAAGCTATGATCTTGAGAAGACTTTTGTTTTCCACGATTTTAAGTCATATGAATTGTTTATTAAAATCTGCCTTTTCCAACTGAATGACACGTCCTTCCCTTTCTTTTACTAGAACCATTATGCCTCCATGACTTTTACCATTTCTCACTGCCTCATTCCACACTACCAGTTTCCAGTAGCCTTCAAACAATAGAGTCTTACATCCTTCGTGCTCATGTGTCTCTATGAGACAAATAATGTCTTTGCCTTCCACAATAGGCCCTAACCCAGGCTCACGCCTCCATGGATAACCTCTACAATTCCAACAAACTAAAATTAAGGAAGCCTGGGCTGAATTTGATTACTATTTGTATTGATGTGGAAGACTCAGAGTCGAGTTATTATCTTTATGAGTGAATGTTGATCTTGTTGTATCACTACCTACTAAAGTGTTTGTTATCACATCTTTATTGCCCTCTTGCTGCTTTACATTGGGGTGGTGGCCAAAATGAGTAATAACTGCTTTTCTCTTGAACATCCAAGCCCTTTTGCCTTCATTTCTAGTTGTTCTATTTTTTTTTGTTTCCATCCTTCTTTCTTCTTGTTGTCTCATAGCTAGATCCTCCTCTAAAAAGAAGCAAGAACCCCTCAAGAGCTATTTTTTGCTTAGTAAATTTTGTTTGTCACGAATGTTGGGCATGACTACCTTGATGGGCCTGTCTCTCTCATAATATGATTTTCCAACCCTCCAAGCTTGGCTGATTTGACCTTGCCACAACAACACTTCTTGTAAGAAGTCCCCCATTAAGTCAAGGGTGTGTTCTCCTTCACCATAATCTTTTACCCCTTTAATTATTATATTAGATGCCCTAATCTGCCTTTCCTTGACCTCCCTGTCTTGTGTGTTCTTCATGTGAGCCTCTGCCTCTTCACCCTCACATGCAAGGTGTTTGTTGTTTTTATCCCAAGTTTTGGTAACTTCTAAAAAACTTTTTTTCTCCTCTTCAAACCCTACCTTTCCCAACAAACTAGCGTGATGTATCGATATCTCCTTATCGTGAGATGCCACAGTATTTGTTGTAACCTTGTTTGCTTCTAATGCATCTCTCAAACTTTGCCATTCATCCTTCATAACCTGTCATTCATCCTTCATGTTCTGTCATTCAAGCTTTCCAGCTGATAGTGTTTCTTGCAATATTAAGATTTGAGCTTTTAAAGCATTGTTATTGTCTATAAGGAATTTATTTGTTGCTGTCAAGACACACATTTTGAGGTCACTTTCTTTCCCTTTAACCTCTAGAAATTCCAACCTCTCCTGGGCCATCAAGAGTTCTTGTACATATAGATCAAGACACCAAGCGAGAGGTGTAGACGTAGGGCTGTAAATGGCTGGGTCTACAAAGTTACTACTGCCGCACAAAAGACTGTTGTGAGCTAAATGTGGAGGAGGGCACATTTTAACTCCATAATTTTGTCTTGTCTCCTTCTTATATCTCCTCTGACCATGTTTTTTCTCATGTGGCCCTTTCATATGGGCTAGTCTGCGTTTTAAAATGCCTTTAAACTGTTTGATGTTGACTCAGATATATTTTCCTATTTTGCCAAGTGAGGCAATTTTTACTTGTCCCAAGTGATTAGTTTCAAAATGCACCAAAATTTCTTGACCATTTTTTACCAACGAAATGATTTGTTTTTCCATTGTTTGTATTTCCATAGTTTGTTTTTCCATTGACTGGAGGATCAGGAGATAAAGACAGAAAGAAAAGACAACAACAAAACAAATATATAAATAAATGTCCCACCTCAAAGTTGCTTATGCTTGAATGATTGCGCCCCATGGTCTAGAAGGTCGCCTCTTTCCTGTCGTAGGTTGGGCCCTTGCCCTTTCACTGCTTGCCTGCCTATCGTCACTTTATTGCTTGCCTTCTAGCCACCAACAAGCCCTCTCGCTGCCTGTCTGTGTGCCCTTGCCTGCGTGGAATCCACCATGTGCCTATTGGTCCACCTACGAACCCACCTGCCTGTTCACGTTGTTGTTGACCTGCGTGCACTGCTCACCTGTTCTTCACCTCCTGTTGATAATTCAATAAGACTGTGGTTGCAATATATTTTCATATTAAACTAGCAATCAAGCATGCAATGGTAACATCTTTTTTATTTGTTTTATGAGTTTTGTTATATTATTTTATTTTCATTAATGGATAATTGCATTTTTAATAAGTAAATACAGTATAACTTATTTTGAAGCAGTACAATATATTAGAGTTCTTTTATGTTTGTTTCATATTAAATATTTATGTATCTCTCTATCAATCTATCAAACCATCTATATCTCTTTCTATATCATTCTCTCTATCTCTCCCTCTCTATGTTCCCATCTGTATCTTTGTAAATCTCTTTATATCTTTACCTCTCGATATATCTCTATCGTCTATCTATTTTACTCTCATTCCTCTCTACAACTCCATATTTCTTCCTTTATCTCTCCCTCTATTTTGTTACCTCTTTATCGCTCTCTATCCCTATGTATCTCCCTCTCTCTACCTTTAATATGTACAACTACATATTTCTTCCTTCATCTCTTCCTCTATTTTGTTATCTCTTTATCACTCTTTATCCTTATATATCTCCCTCTCTCTACCTCTCTCTATACATCACTTTCTATCTTTACTTTCCCCTTCTATCTCCCTTTTTTCTCTATCTTTATCTCTCTCTACCTCTATATCTCTCTATTTCCCTCCCTACCTCCATCTGGATATCTCCTTCTCTCCATATTTCAAGTTTGCTTCCTTCTCAATATACACCTATTATCGATCTCTATCCCTATATATCTCCCTCTCTCTACCTCTTTGTATACATTTCTATCTTTATCTTTATCTTTATATCTCTCCCCCTTTGCCATTCAAACTTCTTTATATATTTAGATCTTTCATACCCCCTCTCTCTCTGCCCTTCTCCCTCTATTTATCTCTCCATCTCTATCACATTTTGTCTCCTCTATCTTCCCCTTTCTATCTCCCTTTCTCTCTATCTTTATCACTCCCTCTACCTCTATATCTCTCATTTCAATGGTCGTCATGTTCCTCTACAATATTATCTAATGTTAGATTGAAAAATCAGCTTCTACTCTTCAAAAAGGAAACGCCTTCGGCGTAATAATACGTTGAATAATATAAATTGTTCAGAAATAGTGATAATAATTTATAATATGTTATATACTAATTATAAATTAAAAATTTAGATCTTCCTTATAAGTCACTTAAGATTCTCTTCATAGTAAACGTATAAAATGGGGAGAAGAATAGATGGTCCAATATATAGAGAGGGGAGAATACAGACACATTTTATTTATAATTTTAAAAATTTGAAGATATTATCTTTGTTAATTTTTGTTTAAATTAAAAGAATTTTTACAATATTTTACTTAAAATATATTAAGTTTTCAATTTTAAAGGGGTTTCCCACGTACTTTAAAACCTCATCACAATTCACTCTTCATGCGGCATGGAATTTTAATGTAAGCATTATAATATAATATATTTATATATATAAATATTATTTTAAATAGTTGTAGGGCTCCTCATTTCATTGAACACTTCCTATCATTTGATAAGTAGGAGATATTTTCCATAGCAAGTCAAATTATGATATTGTTATTAGGATTCAACAATGTAGTTTTATTAGTCAAACTCATTGACCCATGTTTCACGAGTAGTGGTTCACAACAACCCATCTCTCATTGAAATTAATGGAACACTTAGCACTAATTGCATCTACGTGATGTTCACAAAGGTGAAGCACTAGGACTTCCCAAGAGGTCACCCTGGTGTTGCACAATTTTAAAGATAAAATTTGAATGGCTAAACAGTTCAGTTGGCGAGTGTGCGACGAGCTCATCAGCATACTAATCGCTCAGTCGCGATGCATTTACATTGGAAGCACGAGCAATT
>MU227491.1:6988234-7003994 GCA_018584345.1 Thuja plicata | reverse complement strand
TCATTTGAGAAAATTCTGAGATAGCTTTGAGTTTATCTTAGGTTGTATATTCATTATACTGATCATCTGAAGTGATTGATTCCTTGTGAATTAGTCTCTAAGGTTGAACATTAAGGTTGGATGATTTCGACTCTATTTCCCAAAAAGAAGCAAGGCACTAGTCTGTTATTGCATATTGGTTCCTGGTTACTTGGTTTCAGTGTGTATTGTTGTGAAGATCTATCTATCAAATTCATTTATATATTCAATCAAAAATTCAATAATCTATTACAGTTTCATATTTATGATCCATTGTTATCAGTTCTAAATAACTTTCAAGTTCTCTTTTGCCAAACTTTGAAGGGATTAGAAGTTGGAGGATCTTGTTATCTGCTATAAAACACCTTGGAGCTTGAAGACACAGTTCAAGGAAAAGGCTCACCAGCCTAGGTCCTGTAGAGCCTGAATTGCAGAGGTAGTAGCCTTTCCCCTAAGGCTATACCTATTAGTTGGCCGATACAATTGGTTTTCCCAACATTGGGTAGGCAAACCCATAGGAATCCAAATATGTAGTTTCGAGTACCAACACACCCATCCTAGTACTACTCCAGCTCAAGCATGTTTAACTACAAAGTTTCCTCCATGGCTAAGTCCACTCTGCTTGCAACCCCATTTGCAAAACCTTCACCAAGTGTTGTGCCTTGTGAACCATTCATTATAAATCCCCTTAAGCTCACCAATTGATAAGTAGGAGATATTTTCCACAACAAGTCAATTATGATATTGATATTAGGATTCAACTATGTAGTTTTTTGAGTCAAACTCATTGACCCATCTTTCATGAGAAGTGGTTCACAAGAACTCATCTCTCATGAGAATGAATTGAGCACTTAGAATGCATTGCATCTAGGTGATGCTCAAGGGGATTTCTAATGAATGGCTCAGAAGACACAATACTTGTGGAAGGTTTTGCAAATGTGGTTGCAAGAAAAGTGGGCTTAACCAAGGAGGAAACTTCGTAGTTAAGCGCGCTTGAGATGGAGTATTACTAGGATGGGTCACCTCCTGGGGAGTCCCTGTTCAAGGGAATTTCTAATGAATGGTTCATAAGGCACAACACTTGTTAGAGGTTTTACAAATGGGGTTGCAAGAAGAGTGAACTTAACCATGGAGGAAACTTTGTAGTTAAGAGCGCTCGAGATGGAGTAGTAATGGGAAGGGTGACCTCCCAAGAAGTCCCAATGCTTCACCTCTATTAGCATCACCTAGATGAAATGAGTGTTAAGTGTTCCATTCATTCCCATGAGAGATGGGTTCTTGTGAACCACTACGCATGAAAATGGGTCAATGCATTTGAGTCAAAAAACTACACAGTTGAATCTTGATTTCATTATCATAATTTGAATTATTGTGGAAAATATCTCCTACTTATCAATTGGTGAGATCGAGGGAATGGTTCATAAAGCACAAAACTTGTTGAAGGTTTTGCAAATGGGATTGTAAGCAAAGTGGGCTTAACCATGAAGGAAACTACATAGTTAAGTGCACTCGAGCTAGAGTAGTATTGGGATGGGTGACCTCACGGGAAGTCCCAATGCTTCAAATCAATGAGTATCACGTACATGTAATGAGTGCTAGGTGTTCCATTCATTCTCATGAGAGATGAGTTCTTGTGAGCCACTACTCATGAAAGATGCACAATGAACTTGACTAAAAAAACTACACAATTGAATCCTAATAGCAATATCATAATTTCCTACCATTACTGAATAAATTTTTGTGATTGGAAGTGTTTTATGAGGAAAAACATGTGTGCAAGGAAAATGGCCCTTTTTGTGCTCTAGATATTTTTAGCATTTTTTAAGGGCAAAATAAAATCTCCTATCGACTCATTGTTGAACACACCAAAGTGTGTGACTGCTAGTTTATAATATGTTATATACAAAATATAAATGAAAAATTTAGATCTTCCTTATAAGTCACTTAGGATTCTCTTCATAGAAAACATATAGAATGGGGAGAAGAATAGATGGCCCAATATATATAAAGGGGAGAATATAGACACATGAAAAGAGATAGAGACAAAGGGAAAGGCAGAGGGAGTATGGGACAAATAGAGAATTATAATATGTTATTTACTAAATATAAATGAAAAATTTAGATCTTCCTTATAAGTCACTTAGGATTGTCTTGATAGTAAACATAGAAATTGGGGAGAAGTAGCAATATATATACATGGAAGAATATAAACACATGAAAAGAGATAGAGACAAAGGGAAAGAGAAAGAGAGAGGAAGTAAGGGAGAGATAGAGATACGAGAGAGGGAGTAAGGGAGAGATAGAGATACAAGAGAGGTAGAGAATTATAATATGTTATATACTAAATATAAATGATGAATTTAGATCTTCCTTATAAGTCACTTAGGATTCTCTTCATAGTAAACATAGAGAATGGGGATAAATAGATAAATGATCCAATATATAGAGAGGGGAGAATACACACACACACACACACACAAACAGAGAGAGAGAGAGAGAGAGAGAGAGAGAGAGAGAGAGAGAGAGAGAGAGAGAGAGAGAGAGTATTTCNCACACACACACACACAAACAGAGAGAGAGAGAGAGAGAGAGAGAGAGAGAGAGAGAGAGAGAGAGAGAGAGAGAGAGAGATTATTTCCCTTTCCCAGCGCTTCCAGTAAATTTAGCTTGTTGGAAAAGGCATTCTATTTAATTTTGATATCCTTCACCTCCTGAAAGACCCAATTAATGATTTTGTAAAAGCCCTTAGAACCTTCCTTAGCCTCTTGAAGGACACCAAAGGAATCATATTTGTTGTAATTATCCAGGGCACTGAACATGACCCCTTCCCGGATAACACATTATCAATGTTAATAGTCTTCCCACCAACACAGGTGATCCCATCATCCGGGGTCACATTATTCTAATTAATGTCACCCTGGGTATTCATACCAAACTTGGGGGAGTCAGGAGTAGGCAAGGGAACCGGGGTGAAACCCTTATCTTTTCTCACAATCCTAGGGGGAGAGAGTTTGATTTTATTTTTTGGAGGGGAGGCTTCCAGCCCAGTGTTAGCCTCGGTATCTAAACCCCCATCTTCTTCAACCTCATCATCCGACCAATCACTCGCAAACTCCTCAACCATTTGTTTCTTCTTCCTTCTCCCCGAACTCGGGGTCTTCTTATTCTTCTTGATAGCCGAGGAGGAAGAGGGGGTAATAAATCTCCCTTTCCTTTTAGCAATACTAACCCTCTTAACAGTGGTTTCCATTTCCCCCTCGGCCTTAGTTTCATAACCCTCATCCTCATCATCCCTTTCCCCAGAATTCTCATCTGATTCAACATCTTCAATAACAAGACGCTCTACAATATGGATTTTAAGATAATCATAGATTAACACCATAAGGCCCTCATGGAGAGTCGGTTCTCTACTTGGGTTAGCCCTAGCATCAATAGTATTGGCACTCAAGGAACTATAAAAGTAAAAAGGAAAATAGACATTTTCCCCATAGCATAAATAGTTGAGAAGAATAAAGTGGTAGCCATAGACGCAAGTAAATTGACCATCCAGAGTGAAGTACTGCATGATATATGACAAAACCCTCCTCCAAATATTCTTAATGACAGTCGGGGAGAAGTAGTTTTTATTGGTTTTAACAAACCCCTGTTTCTCATCCTCCTCCTTGGGAAATCTTTTCACAGCAGTCTTATAAACCTTTCGATCCCTATAAAACTTCATTCCCTCAAGGGGAATCCCAAACACTTCAGCTATAACCCATTCATCAACACTAACAATTCTCTCGCAGATATTCATGCACCCATCACACCATTCCTTCTTGAAAATCCTTGTTATCGATGGGTTACGTCCATGGAGTCTCTACATAAACATAGTTACATTACCATTCTGCAACAGATTCCAAACCCTTAGTTTTCCTCCACTCATTAGACGCCAAGGGCTCAAGTCTCTTCTTGTCACCACCCATACTTCTCAGAACAAGACTCAAACTCGCAACACAAATGGCACTAAGGTTGATGATTTGCAAATAGAAAGTTTTCTTATCACAACCAGAATTGGCAATAATAAATCCAAATAAAGCCTTAAGCACCCGGAAAGCGTGTGAAGGCCTTGGATAATAATTATCCAATCTATCTAAAGGACATCGACCATCATTGATCATCATAAAACTATCCTTTTTTTTCCACCATTGGAATCAGTGACATTAAATCTCACTTTTCCATTGGTATGATCAAGGCTTAAAATGGACTTAGCATTATTACACAATTCCATCTCACCATGCCATGACAATGGTGAGTCAGCTTTAACCCCTTCATTAGCTAACCAATTTGCCATAGTGTTTATTTCCTGATATCCATGGGAAATATGAACATTATCAAAGGAATTTATAATCTCCAAAGAGGAGGAAATTAAGTTACTAATAGTCCATGAGGGAGTGCATAGGGATTTGAGACACCTAATGATATTGTTTGAATCCCCCTCAATCCAGACCTTGAGAAATTCAAATTCTTGGCAAGATTCAAAGCCTTGAAAGCTCTCATTACCTCGGTAAGGTGGTTAGTCTGAATTCCCAAGGGGAATTCCACCTATTGAGCGTTGTTTTTACACAAGCCAATTGCTAGGATTTTGAGATTTGATTTCCTCTCTTGAAAGAATAACGAAGTTATTCCCAAGGTTCTTCATGGTCGTGATACAACCTACTCGGTAAACTCAGTTGAAGATAATTATGGATGTTCACAAGGAAGCCTTTGCTGGTACTTTCAAGATGTCAAACTGCAAAACAACTTTAGTACTTGTTTTTGTATTTTCCAAGTTATCAATGCATGTATCTTACTATTGATGCAAATCTATGCTAAAAACCTACAATGATTATCTATTTATCCAAATTGTCAAAGAAAATCAGACCATGTCGCGATCCTATACCCAATAGATGCAATCATTTGGAAAGAAATGTATCAAGATGCAAGATTTTCAAAATCCATCAAAATCGTGAAGCCACAAGTATGTGCACACACATGAGATGGATTTATCGTTGAACCAACATAATTATCTTTCCCAACCATTTGTCACATAAGTTGATGGGGGAAATGAGGGTAGGGAGGATTTTAAGAATCCTCAAGGTGAGAACTTTAGAAATAATTTCATAACAGGAGTTACATAAGTTGATAGGGAAAAAGTTGTCCATAGAATCAACTCTAGTCAGCTTAGGAATGAGAACCAAAAAGGTAGCATTCAATTCCTTCAGCAAGTTTTTGGCACCAAATAACTCCTTAGCACCATTAACAATATCTTTTCCAACAATACCCAAGAAGATTTGGAAGAAGAAAATCAAAAAATCATCAGGTCCCATAGCATTATTACCTTCAAATGAGAAAAGTGTAGCTTTAACCTCTTCCTCAAAAGGAATAGTTGTCACAATCTGATTGTGTTGCTCACCAATAACCTTAGGGACACCCTCAAAAAATAGGTCTTGATCCAAGAAATCAAGATTGTCATCAGGCGAGAGAAGGGAAGAAAAAAAGTGAGAAGCTTCCTTCCTAATGTCTTCATCCCCCCTCAGACAAGCTCCCATTGATAGAAAGACGAGCAATCATGTTAGTTTCCTTGTGTTTCATAGTGTTCATGTGGAAAAATCTAGTATTTTTATCACTAGTTGAAAGCCTCTAGGAGCGATATCTTTATTTTTAGAACACCTCCTCTTTAGCAATAATATCATGATATTTCACCAATATATCATTTCAGTATCAATAGAAATGTTACTATATTCCTTATTTTGAATCCTATCTTGCACCTCTTTCAGATCTTGTTTGATAACCTCTTTGGCCATAAAGATATCCCCAAAGACCTCTTTATTCCACTTTTTAATATTGTCTTTGACATATCTTGGTTTCTTGAAAACTTTGAACATAACATACCCTTTCACCGAGACACTCCACCAATCTTAGATACAAGCTTCAAGATTAGGATGGGAGATCCACATATTCTCAAATCTAAAAGGAAAATTACACTTTCCAGAGATTGGTTTTGTCATGAAAGAGATAGGAGAATGGTCAGAACCGATCCTAGAAAGAGTAGTCACTTGGAGAAGTGATAGCCATTGTACCAATCATTATATACGAGAGCACGATCAAGGTGGACCTAGATGAGCTCATCCCCCATTCTTTTGTTTGACCACGTTAAACTAGCACCCTACAGATCCAAATCATGAAGGGCTTGCTTGTTGATAAAATCCATCAAATCCAGGCGACTATCCAACTGGGAAGGGACCCCTCCAAATTTATCTTTGTCCTAGAAGGGGGTATTAAAATATCTTATAACCAACCAACTATCATTAATAAATTAATTTTTTCATTCTTCCAGTCTTTTCCAAAACTTCTTTCTCCCAAGTTGAGTGTTAGGGGCATATATGTTTGACAAAACCCATGAGGTACCATCCTTGATATGGTTAAATCTAACTGAAGCAAAATTATTCTCTAAAGAAACCATTTCCCCTTTGATATGACTGAGATTCCAAAAAATAGCAATCCCTCCTGATGCGCCATCAGAACTCCCACCAAGAACACCAGAGTGCTTGAATATTTTATTTTTTTCAACCTTTTCCTTAGTCATTTTAGTTTCTTGAATCAAAATAATGTTAGGTTTATGATCTCTAACCAGGTTCCTAAGAACATCTTGTTTGTGAGGACCATTTAGGCCCCTCATATTACATATCAATAAGGTTTTCATTTTTTACTTGGAGTACATACCTCATAGATGGTCTTCTAGGTAACATCAACACTATTCTTTCAAGCTTCCTCCTCCCTTTTCTAGTTAGCAAAATTTCATCTTGGTGGGGAGATCGAGGCTCCCACATAAGCTTTTGATCTATTTCTGGTGTTGACAGCCTGTTTTGGGATAGATTTGGATTGAGGGTTGGGTTTAGAGGTACCCCCCATATTCCCCCTTTTCCTTTCAGGGACATTCATGAAAGGAACCTCATCCTCCTGCACTATCTTAGAGGTTTCCAGCACAAGAAGTTCCATCTTGGTATTATTCTCGTTATGCACATCATCTCCCCATTTTGTGCCTATCTTAGATATGGACACTGGAGGTGATTCAACCTCTTGGAAGGTATATTTCACAATATCCACCGAGCTTTGAGAGGCAAAATTTAAAGTGGGAATACACCCCAGAATATTACAGGGTTGGGCATCCTCAAACCTTAAAGGGTCTTCCATCACTTTAACATTATTATTAACTGGGTTAGAATCCTCATTTTTATTAGTTCTCATCTTCTTGGATTTCCCCTTCCTCAATCAAATATTCCTAAATAAGATGGGCAATATATCCTCTCCATCACTTTTCATTTCCTCGTCAATCATGTGACCAGGTTGGAGAGAATCCCCTTCAACATTCTCATCTTAATTCACCTGAACCAGAGGGTCAAGGGAATTAGGGATGAACACCTTAGGATTCACCTAGTTTTCCACAACATCCTTGTATTTTTGAGTCTACCCATTCTCCTTTTGATTTTCCCCACTCTTATCCGCTTCCTTAGCTTTCCATTGTTTTTTCTTCGCCTGGGGTTTTTTTGCCTTCTCCTTTGGGGGGAGCGATGGGCATTTCTTTGCCCAGTGAACCACTTTTTTACAGTGGAAGCAAGCGAAAGGAACACTTTAAAACTCAACTTGTTGGAAAAACTTACCGAGTTTTGATACAATCTCAATGGTTGACGACATATTAGTGTCCTGTCCAACCCCCACACATATTCTATCATATGTAAGCCTAGTTTTGGCAGCAGTCATTGGATCAATAGACAAAAGCTCCCTAAACAAGCTAGCTAAACCACTGAAAACATCCTCAAACCAGAACTCCATAGGCAAACCCGGAAGCCAGACCCAAATCATAGCTTGGACAAAAAAAGAGTCATTAAAGACCAGATTAGGAGCCCATTTCTGAAGGGTAAGTGACGATATACCAATTGTCCATGGACCCCCACATAAGACCTTTGTAAGATCTTCCTCACAAGAGAAATTGAAAAAAAAAGAAACCCTTTGGCATTGGTGAGATCTCTACTTGCCCTTTGAGGCTCCATTTTTTCTTAGCATTAGCTATGACCACATCAATATTTGGTCTAGGCCCTATAAAATTCCCAACCAATGATACAACCATAAGGGAAATGTTATGATCAATCACTAGATCTGGGACAAAGATATCAAATTTCGCATGGGAAGGATACAATATGTTACTGACCTTTGGGAAAGAAGACTTTCCACAAGGTTTGATACCAAAAATCGATGACCACATACATGAATTGGAAGATGACTTATGTTTGTTCCCCTGATTTGTCGGTCCGGGCCCTACACATGAAACTGGTCCTCCACCTGAATCCGTGGGCATGCCAACCCACAGTGGGTCCCTGTCATCTAATTCTGAAGCTTTCTCCTGTCCATCAGGTATCCTAATTCCGCCTGATTCATCCCGTGATCCCCCTTTTCCTCTTGCAATTGGGCTCGCAGAGCCAATGCTTGGTCTCCCGCCTAACGCTGAATTCAAATTCATGCTCATATTTATATAATGTTATATATAACTATAATATTAATTTAAAAATAAATTTAATAATCTACATTATATAATAATGGTACAATTTATATTGTAGTAAATATCATATAATTACAAATATAATTATATTATATGTAATTTAATATATATATTTAATAATTTATATATAATAAATATAATTATATTATATATAATTGAAAAAAACAATGCCTATAAAAATTTTAACATGACAGGTGACACTAGTATGGCATGCTCGTCGACTCAACACTAAACACTTTTAACCCAAAGCTATGATTCGATGAGTCCACAAACGAGGGACCTCATCCCGACACTTCACTTGTTCAAACTCATGAGCTCAATGACTCAACAAAGGCACAAGACCTGCGAGCACAATGGCCCAACAGGGGTTTGAAGCTTGGTGGTTACTTCACCAACTAAGTGTTTAAACCATGACACTACACATCCAAAGACATGGTATATATAATTTAATTTATATTATAATCAATAATTGATATTATAGAATATAATATATAACGGTAACAATAGGTTACATATAATACATAATTATTTATATATTTTTTAATTTAATTAGTCTAATATAAATAATATTATATATCATATTGGCTCGTTAATGGGATTTTAAGGGTTAATCCTAAGCAGAAAAGAAAGAAGGTATCTTGACAACTACCAGAGGAAGGATGGGTGAAAATTAACTTTGATGGAGCCACTTGGGGAAACCTGAGGGTCTCTGGTTGCGGGTGTATAGAAAGAGATCATCAGGGAAACACTCTTGCTTTTGTGGCCAAACGACTGAAGGATGGTACAAATAATGTGGCCAAATGTGTAGCGGCTAAAGAGGCTTTAGTTTTAGGAGCCAAATTGGGAATTCGCAGAGTGCACCTTTAAGGGGACTCAAAGATAATTACCAATGAAATATCGAGAGGAAAGCTGGTGGCGCGGCATCTTAACAAACACATCAAATAGATTAGGTGCATGTTACAGGAGTTTGAGGACTTTAAGGTTTCCCACGTCTACCAAGAAGCTAATAAGGTGGCTGATAAGTTGGCCAATATGGGGGCGAATGTAACCATGGGGAATCAATATGAAATTCATGAAGACCTAAGAAGTCTCGAATTGGAATAAAAAGAGGAAAATAAAATTAAAACCCCAACTAAAGCATCTTAACGGAGTTATGAAGGAGTATTTATGAACCATTAATCCCGATGGCACTCAAGATAGATCATGTCATCGCATGTGATAGTTTGTGCAATTATTTATTGGCACCTCGCGAAGCAAATCCTTCCAGATTGTTCGAAGGATGTGATTTTAAGAAGGAAAGACAGAGTAATTTACAAGGTTTTTAGTGCAGAGGAGGAGATGGAGGCAAACTTTGTCCTCGAATCAGACAGTCAGATGCAATCGTACGAGGGGAAGATCATGGTGAGGTGTCTGCGAAACATTTTCATGTTTGATGCTTCAGAGTTCATGGAAGGCATTCAACAAATACTTGGTGTGGAGTATCTGGACTCCTACTGGAGGAGACACTCCAATCTGGGTGTGGCCTCTCTCTTTGTGGCACTGGTGTTGACAGTGGACGAGACCAAGGAGGAAGTCATCAGGGTAGTGGAAGCATGTATCAACCCACAATGGTTGCAGGGGCTGGAGGAAATTGTGGACAGAGTTGTTATGGGGAAAGGATTGGAAATGGGGCAAGAACCATGGAGGATTATCGGGGGAGGGCATACTTTGGTTCAACCCTTGGTCGTCTGGTCTTTGATGAACCCACAAGGGGTGCATGTACCGTAGGCTGGGAATAGGTGGAAGAAGGTTGTGGCATTCCTACAGGAGAAGATTTGGGTGCAGAGTGAGGGAAGGAGGGGATTCATGAATTCAACGCCTCACAAAAGTGTGACAGCTCCAGGATAGCCACTGCGACACCAGATTGAAAGGAAGGCGCAGAAAGAGGTGGACACAAGTGAAGTGGGTAGTATGAGTCGCCAAGGAACCAGTCTTACTAGCATGCCAAGGTCAGTTCAGGATGACCGAACCATTCCCAATTTCTTGAGGGAGGAGGCGACACAATGGTTTAAAGATTAAGCACAGAGGGCTGGCGGAGGTGGACGGTGCCATGGATGGGGCAATTAAAATGATTTTTTGTGATCTTTAGTGTGCTGGTTGATTTTGTTTTTTGGTAGGGTGTTTATGCCCATGTATATGTAAAATAGCTATAATGTTTGTGGGGTAGGGTTGGTATATGTTTGTAATGCATTGGCCAACTGTTACAATTGGCATTATGATGTAATTCCTCTTTTTATAATCAATATACAAAAAATGTTATCGATAAAAAAATAATTATATATCATATTTTAACTATATATTATATTATATTTAATAATTTATAATAGAAAATATTATTATTATTAACAAATATAACTATAACTAACCTACATACATACATACATATGTATGTATGTATGTATGTATGTGATTTATGGTGATTTATCCATGATAAAAATGGCCATTACACTCGTGCCCTCTCAATCCAATGGCATCAAGGATTCTAAGGGGCATATCTTGTACCTATATGTTCATTAACAATTTGAAACGAGGAATTCTCTATCTAACCTATTTTTCTATTAACATTTATCCACTTAATCCAAAGTGCAAACACATACAATGGATCTAGCACCTATCAATCTCATTCCCAAGTAGTGTACTCTTAGCTGTACACATGTTGATCCCTGTTGACTTGAAATTTAGACAAGCTCTCTAAATCAATCATCAGAGCCCTTCAACAATCAGATCTAAAATCTTTAGTAAGAAATAAATAATGTTTTTTTTATCCCAAGAGCAAGCCAAGATCCTACAATCCAATCCACTGGGGGAACAAGCTTCTTCTCTTCAAAGGACATAAAGCATAAACATACTCCTTACTTGACTAACCAGGTTTAACTCACCCAGGCTTTCAAAATTTGTGTGTCTATACTGCAGGACATGTTGAGTTTTCACAGAACACAGTCATATTGAAGCTCAAATCTAACCATGAAACTGAAGACCACAATGCATGCATAGAGTAATGTACATACCAAAAGGAAAGCACATCAGTCTACCACCAGAGGCTTAAATTAGTAAAGGAATTTAATGATCGGGGAAGAATGACGATGAATGCAATGCCCCAAACAAAATTTAATAGAGGTAGGATATAAGGGCATAGTGATATCTATCATTCAATATGTTTTTTGAAACTTAGAAGTTACAACCTAAAGAAAAGATAGGCGGATTTCTAAATCTATTTAAGGTTAGTATGCTACAGTCAACAAGAGGAATCAGAGTGCAAAACTACAGATCAATACAACCATGACAATAAATCCAAAAAATAAGGCTTCTATTATTAGTGCAAGGATAGGTATGTTCAATGCCATTAATGGCAGTGACAATCATGATGCTAGAGGTCTAGTGCATTGTGTCAACGTAACAAGTAAAGGTGACATGTTTCAAAATAGTGTTGTTAAGATGTTGAATATCAAGAGAACATGACAATGATGGCATGCCATTGAAGGACAAAAATAACAGTTTACAATAATAATATTGCATGAAGGATGCATTAATCAATGCCCATCATACACAACATTCATTTCTATGAGGAATATGAGGGCACTGTTACCAATATAGAGGACGATACCAAAAATAATGCTATAGCAATGCTTAAGTATGCATAAAACAATGGTTTCAAATAAAGAGCAACATATATCTAAAGGAAATAGGCCTATAATATTTATAGTAAAGAAGCAAATAATAAAATCATCACTAGTGAAAATAGTGACTAAGAAGACGTCACTGTCATAAAGCATAAATATGTTGATTCCTCATTAGCGAGGTATTAATTCTATGTAGCAGATATTTAAACATGTAGTAGTAATGATCAAGAGATTCTATTTTAGACCACCAGGAATCAATGTTTCAAATCCATTACATAGAAATAATCAAAGATGAAAGCACATTATTTCTATACTAGGAAGGACAACAACCACAAAGATGAATATATAGTAACCATGATCACTACCATGGAAATGATATTAAGGCATAGAAATAAATGATATTCAACTATGGGGATTGAAAATATTGATACACAAATATAAGGGACAATGGTTTCAAGCCATGAGATAAAAATTGTATGAAGGACAACACCAACATGAACATTGTAAGACCTAATGACTTTGAAGATTTAACAATCAAGTGAATGTTATTGCAAAGCATAGAAAGTAGTGGGAACATTTTAAATAATAGATTACAAGAACAGTGGAAAAGGCCCAAATATTATTGAAAAATGATACTGCTACATTAAGGGAAAGAGGTGTGATGGATGATCATGAACCATATACAATATTCCATTCATTTCTTTGAGGTTTCAAGATAGATATCCATAGTGTATCAGTGGAATGAAGGTGGAAAAAACTAGAAGACAACAAATATCAATGAAAGGTAATAGATTAACCCAGTGTGCAAACAAAGAAAGAGTGCATAATAACAGTGAGGAACCATGAAATCTATAACTGTAATGGGGTTTGAAAACCCATTTATTTACAAAGTCCTTGAAATGTTCCTATAACAATTTGACAATGATATATATAAAGGTACACAGAAGAGAATTTATGGCCAGTAAAAGAACACAAAACTCTCAAAGAATATGTATCATTGTTTTTGAGGAAGCAAGTTAGTCAAGGAGAGGAAAAGTCATAGTCTGAAGATGTAAACTCTCTTGCCTTATCTTTTCTTTAGGTTGTAACTTCTAAGTTTCAAAAAGCATATTGATTGAAAGACTTGTTAAGTTTCAAAAAATAAATAGAGGTAGGAATTAAAGTATGCCACACCAAACTGGTTGGATTTGATATTTGACCCCATTTCAACAATTTATCAACATCTCATAGTAATTTAACTATGACTCCAATTTGGAAGCCCAAATAATAAAATATATTACCAGTTAAGCTCACCCATTAAGTTTCTTGTTTATAATTTGGATCCATTTAAACATGTCAAACTTTGAGCAATTTAGAATATTGTACACCAGATGTTAAATATAAAACAACTGAAGAAAGTAAAATGAAGCAATAAATGTAGATTACTGCACCTTTGAATTGGAGACCCTGCTAATTCCCATTGGTTCCTTCTTTACTATCTCTCTACAATGCCATGAATGTGAACATTAGATCAAATTCGCATGTATACAAACACAAGTAAACTAATCAAACAATAGGATTTAAGAGTACAATTGCAAATTAACTTTCGATCAATTTTCTTTCTCTTATTTAGCAATATTATTCTATTCCTTCTTTCCTCCTTCTCAGCACTATTATAAGATTGCATTTCAGCTTCAACCTCTTTCTTTGCTTTGTTAGGGAGTTCCTCATTATTTTTTTACACCGTCTATTCTACATTTACATTCAATTACACTCTTTCTTTGCATATCATACTGCAACTTCATTTGGTAGTCAACATCACTCTCCCTCTTTTGATTATACTTTATTATTCTCTATGAGGAAAGATATTTACATTTTGGTTTTTGACCTGTAGCATTTGGACCACGCTTTTGTGGTAGAATGAAATCAAGGTTGTGCTTCTTCATCCTATGCATATTTAGTCCTTTCAAATCATAAAACAAGCATAGGATAAAGAAGCACAACCTTGATTTCATTCTACCACAAAAGCATGGTCCAAATGCTACAGGACAACCAAAATGTAAACCTCTTTCCTTAGAGAAAATAAGAAAGTATAATCAAAAGAGGGAGGGAGAGTGGTGTTGAATACCAATTAAAGTTGTGGCAACATGAACGAAGCTCACAAAAATATAATAATCTACCATCCAATTGTTCAGTTATATGATGAGTACAAACCTGAACAAACAATCCAAAATAAAATAAGAGCTTGAGTGTAGTATAGTTCCTGCCAAGTGCATGCAAGGTGGTTTTGCCAAATAGAGATGGTTTTACAGCATAAATGCATCTATTTTATTATGGTTACAACCCAATATCAAAAAACAAATTACATGAATATAAACTTAATTTATTCAAATTACCCGGCCTAAAATACAACCAAACCACTCACAGATTCCTTCTTCTGGCAATGTTGTTGAAGACAAAATAGTGAAGTTGTCAACCGATGATGTCAAGTATGACTTGAAGCTCCGGATGCCCCAAAGACAAGAAGAGATAGACAATGTTCACTTGTATTTATCTCTTTCTATCTTTGGGGTATCTGATGCTTCAAGTAAATTTAGGTTGCAATTTTTAGTCTTTTGATGGTCGATCTTGTATAAAAGCAACTTATGCAAACAATCCACTAGGGCATTATTAATACATGATCAAATCTCTTCACAAAAATCTATAACTTTGGAATTCATAAAATAAGAGTTTAGAGGAAATGTACCACTAATTTATAGACTATTCCTACGGTTGGAATGAAAGTTATGTATTTTTCAGAGAAGGTATATGCATAAGTGACAAACATGCAGATTTGACCAAGCACTATTGGGAACTTGACCCAACAACAAATGGACTTGCGATGATTTTATCACAATAGTACATATGTTGTTGGGTAAGCTCCCAGTAATACTTAGGAAAATATGCATGTCATCACCTGTGCATATACCTTCTCTAATCAACTCTTATATACGGGTGAAAGTTGTATATTTTGTATAGGTTGTGTGTGTGTGGAACCATTTGAATAGTGAGAACCATTTGACAAACCCAATGGGAATGGACCTAAGTCTCGGGGGCTCATCATTTATGGTCTTGCCTACGTTCATGCTCAAAGACTTCATAGTTAGACTTTATAGTCTCAAACCAAATCAATCTAGGTTCATCATAGTAAGGGTATTGTAGACACCCTAAAATGGACAGGCTTGCGACTTTACATTAAAAAACACTAATATTCATCTATTAATTAATGGTTTTTTAATCATTAATTAATCATCTATTTTTCTCTAAATTCATTCCTCAAATCATCTAATCCAATTCCCAAAATTAATTAAAAAATTAATTTTATTAATTAAGCTTTAATTGATTAATTATCATTATTTAATCAATTAAACTCAGTTTCCTATAGTTTAAATCCAAATATTTAAACTTACTAATTAAATTCTTCCAATTAAATTAATTTAATTTCATCAAATAAAGCAATTCTTAATTAAAAAGAATTCAATTATCTCAC
>MU227491.1:6948833-6967832 GCA_018584345.1 Thuja plicata | reverse complement strand
TTATATGTTGTATGTAATCATAGCTGGTGCTTGAATGCACCTCTTGCAGGTCTAGTACCATCATTAAGATGCCAGCACTGATTCTCTCTGCATCTCCATCAATCCCTAGCACTCTACATAGGGCATACGCGTTATACTTAATGTAGAAGTGTAGGTCCTTGTAATAATATGGATAGGGCTCAACCATAGGACCTAAGTAATTTTTCAATTCTTTTAACATATGCTTCTGCAATAAGCCTTTTGCAGTACCAGGCTTGGAACTATACCTCTTCTCCTACCTTGTCATGTCAATTTTAGTAGACATGGTGCTGAATAAGCCAAAGGCTTGCATGAATAAGTTTCTATTTAAAATTAGCAGGGCAGTGCCATCATCCCTTTTGATGGTCTTTGTCAGGGCATCATAGTGATTTTCTAGGTCTTGAAATAGGTCTACATCTAAGAAAATATCAGGAACAAGCAACCTAGCAAGACCACATGTCCAAGGGTTTGAAACTGGGATGGGCTTATCATAATTTTATAGAAGTAGGTGAAAAGAGAGTAACCTGTTGTGCCCGAGGTCACAGCATCTCGAATGTTCTTGTATTCATCCAGGAGAACATTAGCATCGGCCTTCTTATTCTGTGTTGAACCTAGCAGGAGACGGAGAAACTCATCAGAGAAACTTGCTTTTCCTTTCTGTTCCTCTCCACTCCCTCCACTTGTTGAAGCAACACTCACAGCTCTGCTCATCTTTGCAACACCCTGAATCTCTTTTTCCTTACCGATATTGAAACAAATCTATCTCAAAAATCAGCTGTTTGTTCTGTGCACAACCTCCTGCAATTTAAAACTCTCTGATCAACTTTGGAAACACTGCAAACTGCGCAAAATATCTCTTTTTCTAAAAACTTAGCAACTTGGCTCTGAAAAATGAAAGCACGGTGAATGAGAATGAATGCACCATCAACTCCTTATAGCCGTCATTCAGAGTACGCATCTCATAATTCGGAAACATCAGTTTTGCCATTAATTTGCCATGCTGTGAACTTGAAAAACCTAGCTGTAGTTGCTGAAGTTGACAGGAAATCAAATTTTCAAAAATGAATCCTTGGAGCAATCATATAACATTTAAGAGAGATGACATGTCACATTCTGATTCGTTGTTTGTCTCACATCTCAGCTACTCTTTTTGCATAATAATCAAAATACGAGCCTGTGATTGGTTGCCAGGAGATTTACTCTGTCACATCAAAAAATTGCTGCTGTTTCTTAGATCTTGTGATCAGGCGACTGCATGACTGCATTAAGTCTCTTTGTCACGGGCCTCTATTATTAACCATGGTTCCATCTCAAGACCTGGCGACAATGTGTTTTCTTAACTTTGGCTGACCCAAGTGATCATCTGGCGATCACGCGACATAACTAAAATCATAGTCGCGCACAATTAACAGTAACTCACCATTCTTTCTGAGACCTTGCAACTAACCGTTACCATTAACCTTTACAGTTATCTCCCTGTCGCTGAGTGTTTAATTTCTGTTTCAAGACTTCGCGACAATGCCTAGTCACCCAGTCAGGAGATATAAGCCCTGAGCATTCAACTTTACCTTAACATGTTATAAGCGCCCCCTTTTCACTTCTGACGACTGCGCGACATACCCTAATCGCTAAGTCGGGAGGTCTTTTCCCCTGGGGCACTTTTCTTCTTAGACTTCGCGACCATCGTTGGATCTTCTGATTCTTTCATCTGACGGCTGTCGCTTAATCGCTCAATGTTTCTTACATGCCCTTAAATCATTTCCAGACACTGTGACTGAAGGGAAAACACTTAAGTCTCGTTGTCGCTGAATCCCTTTCTTCCTTCTGGAGACCACGCGATAACCCACTTGCCTTATGACAGATGTCACTCAATCATTTGTCCTCTTGCTGCCTAACAGAAAACTGAAGCATTATCTTGCTCTGGCGACATCCCGACTAAGCAATACTGTAAACTTCAAATGGCTAGTCGCGAAGTCTCGGTCAAAATCCCGTAACTGCCATTTCATTTCGAGACCACGCGACTGAAGGCCTGACTTAACTATTAGCTTTGGCTTGATTTGGTGATAATGCGACATGAAGTAATCGCGAAGTCTGAAGACATTTTTTATGACTGTTAAAAATCTCCCCGCGATCACCCGACTAACAGTGGGTCCCATCTTTATAAAGTCTTATAACATAGTTATCTCGCGACTACCTGACTGAAAGAAATCGTTGAGTCTCAGAACACTGAAGGAATATTCGAAAGTTAAACAAGATTACGCGACACAAGGAAAAAGCAAAGTCGGGAAGGCAATTGGAATATTCGGCTGGGGTAACGCGATGAGGCGACTTTAATTAAAACACATGCCTTAAGTGAATGAAAAAAGTAACGATGAAACATAAGACATGACCTAGGGTTTAAATTTATCGTTTAACACTTGGATAGCCTAGGGTTTTCAGGGTTTTTACAAATTTGAGCAAGGTTTAGACTTGAAAACCTGAAAACATGGCAGAAGAAAAGGTATAATAAATGAGAGATAGCTGAATTGAAATCACCAGAATACAGAGAGAAGGACAAGGAACCAGGAGAACTAGCAAAAATAGGAAATACAACTAACACCACTCTCGACCATTTGTATAAAAAATAGACCAATTACAAATAACTTATATTGAAGATTTATAAAAATTAATTAACTACAATAACATCTTATAATTACCTCTCACTTTCGTCAATCTACCTTTCCCCATCAAGTACTCCCCTTCGAATTTGTTAATGGAGTTGGGATCCCAAATATGATCTACATGGATCTTTGCTGCAAACTTAGGAAGATATTCACTAATGTACACCATGGTCTGGTATACCATATATCCCTCCACCATAGAACCCTCAGGATGTACTCTCTGTCGAACCAAGCCCTTCAAAAATTTTAAGCGTCTCTCAACCATCCACATTGACCTAGTTTGTACAGGTTCACACAATTCAATCTCCTCAACTTGATGTATAAGGTAGTGTTTTTGTGCATTGAAAAAAGTTGAAGGTAGACACTTTTGCATTTCACACATAAGATAAGGAATTTTTCTCTTCCAATATTTTATATCTTCTTTATGGATTCTTTTCAATGACAACCACTTCATGTATTTTACAAGATCATATATAATTTGTTTGACACTATTGTCAAAGTGGTGTACGAGAGATAGAGGTAGAATGTACTACAATAATTGTAAAATGATCTTTTCAATGTTTTATAAAATAATACAATGAAAACTACATGCAGTATACAAATATATAGTGAATACAAAATAACATGAATTACCTTAATAAATGTATGTCAATCATGTGTTTTCATCCCTGGCCCAAATTCACTCTTTTTTTGATATGAGATTGTTTATGTTCGCAACAAATCCTGTGGAAAATCATATTTTTTGTATGACTTCTTTTATAGCATTTCTCTATTGCTCCGATAATAACCAAGTAAGGGCACTTATATCAACCTGGTCTCCATTGTTATTTGATCGAATGACATTTTTCATTGCATGGTTGGATTCCTCAATGCCACTACAAAATTTGACAATTTTGTCTTTGTCATGCGTTCCATCCAATATTTTCCATAATGTCTCTGTTACATTCTTTCCAATATGCATAACATAAAAAAAATGCACAATTGGAAGTTGCTCATAGTACGGAAACTTACTAAATTGTGTAGGATAAATTTTTAGTCCTTTTGGAAGTTGTTCATTAATGCCTTGACGACCTTCACGAGCATCAATTACATCATTAGTAAACAAAACATAATATCAAAATATAAATTTCAAACAAGAACCATTAGATGGAATGACATTACCTCAACAATTTATTCTATTGTATTCCAACTTCCATAGGCGAGGTGTCATTCTCCATGGATTTGATGTAGTCTCTTCTTTCCCATTGAAAAGATATTTTTCGGTAATTTGACACTTATGGTTTTTATGGAGAAAGTGTCTATACTCATCAAACACCTGCTTTCCTAAACTTTTTGAATGATGAGATTTCATCTTTGGACCAAAATTGGACATGCAAAATTTTCCTTTCTTTGAAGACCTACAAGATCGTGTATAATTGGATTAAATATGTTAATTTTGTGTTAGCACTATAACATACAAAAAAAAAGGTGTTAACAAGAGAACATACGACAAAAATGTGTTAGCCCAGGGGCATCATGTATTGTCCATACAAGCATTGCATAGAATTGAAATTGTCTTTGACCTATTGGTCTAGAGATGTCTTACATAGTGACCCCATTCCACAACACCATCAACTCGTCGATAAGGGGTTCAATATATACATTCACATCTTTAAATTGTCACTTGCCTAGTTGAATGAATAAAAACATTGCATAATTATTATTACCATTTTAATGGATTATTTATTATAAATTAATTTAGACGATTATTAAATGATAAAATACCTGGAACAATCATTGCCAACATTATGTGTTCCCTCTTTATGGACATCCAAGGAGGAATGTTATTATTGATAACAAAAATAGGCCACACCGAGTAAACAGATCTCATCTCTCCAAACGGATTGACATCATCTGCTACCAATGAAAGCCTGAGATTATGAGGTTCTTCTTTAAAGTGTGGCAAAGTTTCTTCTATTTCCTTAAATTCCAAACCATCCATAGGCATTAGCATAATTTCATCTGACTTCTATTGTGTGCATAGTAATCCATAAATTGTGCCAAGCTAGTGCACTTGAATAATCGTTGCAGAGGTGAAATAATGGGAATATACTGAAGAACCTTGCGAGACACCTTTTTTGTTATTTTATTTAATTGATATATACTAATATGACAATCAGGGCATTCTATTGCAAATTCATGATGTTTATGATA
The DNA here is from genome assembly GCA_018584345.1 of Thuja plicata. NCBI lineage: Eukaryota > Viridiplantae > Streptophyta > Pinopsida > Cupressales > Cupressaceae > Thuja > Thuja plicata. Next base: position 6,962,961 of record MU227491.1, on the reverse strand, counting down.
TATAATATGATCATTCAGCCATGCATGTATTTTTTGATACTCCATTCCAATATCTTTCATAATGGCAGTTAATTCTCGGTACGAGCGAGGTAGAATGTTTTATGGTGGTAGTAAACACTCACCTATCAACCTATGACCAAATTCAATATAAATGGTTAATATAAAGAATATTAATTGGTACATGATTCACTCTTTGTTAACTATAAGAAAATTACGACTAAAAAAGATGAAAAAGATGACATATATGACATACCTTAACATACGTGTGATTGCTACGTTGGATAAACCATTCATAACCTTCAAGTTCACCAACAACAATACAATGGCAAGAAGAGTTTTTTAGGAGTATAGGGGTTTGTATGCCTTGTTAAGTATAGGTACATCAAGGTCATCTTCATCATCATCACCCGTTGTGCCAATGCCATCGTCTTCATCATCGTGATCATCATGATCTTCTTCCATGGGATCATTACCTTCTACTTTGATATTCGTACCTCCATATTCCCTCATTTGGAAATCCACATTCTCTAGATTGTCATGGTCCATAACATGAAACCCAGGGTGGTTGACCTATATCAAAATGATGACCTTAAATTAACCATGACCATTATGTCATCATCAATTCATTTCTTAAGTATATAAATTATTGAAATACATACCCATGGACGAAATTCATTTCCCCCTTCAATGTGACCATGTTGCCTACAATGTTCCTCAGCTACTTTGGTTAGATATCTTCGAGTCTTTAAGCCCTTGCAAAGATTGCAGGGAAAATAACATTTTCCATCACCTTTTATTTTAAAGTTAGACCACAATCTAGCAATTGTCTCCTTATTTTGTTCTGGGTTGATATTGTCAAACATGGTCTTTCTTGAGTGGAATAACTTGTTACTTGTACATTGACTAGAATGTTGGTGGAAGAAGGATGATTTATTTGCAACCTGCAGATACTGACACTGAACAACTATTTTCTCAACTCTAATTTTCTCAGCACAAAGGGGCATTTATCATAGCCATAGAAACTTGATTATTTTAAAATGGAATACACCAAGGAGTACCATCATAAATATTGATCATTTACAATTAGGAAAATCTACATGTTCATCAGAGGGTGTCTTTGTTGCATGAAAGATAGATGCAAACAATGCAGAGCCAGTCTATGATTTCACATATTGAGAATTTTAAATTGCAGTTTGATAGAAATTTATCATCTTGGAGTCCCTTCTTTTCTAAGGAATCTAGCCTTCATTCAAATTCCACGTCTAAAAACTGTGTTGAAAATAGTTTAAGTAACACTGTTGACCAGTTACTCCAACCTCAAGAAAACAAATCTCTAAATGATGATAAAGGAAAAAAACCGCTTCATTGTTCCATTGTCCAGGTTAGTCTTTGAAATGACCTTTCTATGAGCTTGATGATTTTTAATTCTGGAGAATTTATAAATTATTAGAATGTTCTTACTTCATTCGAGTGAATTGTGAAAACTGAGAAGATACAGTATAGTGCCTACTCTAACAATAATAAAAAATAATGTTGCATATTGAGATTTATGTTACTAATTCATGAGTAACTTAAAGTTCTGTAACTTGCTCTGACTTCACTTCTTCAACATCTTTGTTGATGGCTTTTGTTGAGTAATTCTAATTTTTTAAACATGCTTGAAGGTGTATTAGTTATATGTGTTATTTCTTTTATGAGTCTTGTTGTGCTTTCTATCTACTACACTGTGTGTGCTCGTTCCTTCTAGAATATAAGAAATGTTCTTATGTTGATATATATATATATATATATATATATATATATATATAGAACAGTGTAGGTCACTAATCAGTCCATAGGACAGATAGTGGTAAACAGATTTTGTGGAAACTTTCAACTCTTATAGATGAACTTTTGTTAATAGATGTGGTGTTTAATATAATAAGTTTGGATTAAAATTGCTACATACTGGAGACAAATACCTAGTAGGGAAGATTATACATGATTATGATAGTCTAGATATTCTTAAACCATAGGAGGTAGACATATGGTTAGCACCTATGGCTATTTACTCTTTGGCTTAGCTATATGACTATTTCAATTAGAGTAAAATGTATGGACCGTTTTTCTTTTAAAAAATAATAATGAACACTTTGCTCATCAAAGCAAAAGATAGTAGAATAAGTCAGATAACATATTACCTATGTATAATCTAGAGTAGATTAATACGAAAGACCAGTATGCATCTCAGATTCTTGCTTTTGGTGCATATCCAATGGGTGACCTGCCTCCCAATGATGTATAAATTTCCAACAACATAATGGAATTTTTAGTAGAACAAAATCACAAGCCATGGATTGGATCATTGCAATCGCTAAAACATCTATGAGACAGACCAACCCATCCACTTGGGCTCATGCTGAACCCACACAAACCACTATTCAAATTGAGAGGGCCCTCTTGAAGGCTCTCCAAAATGAATTGTCCTCCAATGCCTCCTTTGTGGGAAGGGATCAGAAGTCTTGTCTTGGAAGTTTATCAATTATGTGTTGTCAAAAGTAGCATCTTTAGAAGGATGGAGAAAAACAATTAATGTTTGTAATTTTGGCAATGTCTTTATGATTGCAATTCCAGCAATATCTTTATGATTAAATGTGTAGATTGCTGAGTAGGTGGTTCAAAGTTATATAAACAGGGGTGGCTTGTATTAAACTTGCAGGCTTACTTGTCACTATGGTTCCTAGTGTATTTGAAATAATTGAGCAGGCCAATATTTTGGTTTAGAGTGGCCTGTTCAATGTTATGAAGGTTAATCATAATCAGATTTACATAAGTCACATGATACATATGCTAAATATTGCATAGTAGACAATAAACAATTAGAGGTACATACAACTAAATACAACATGACATGGTAGTAATGAATAACCCACCCTTGAAGAGAGAGATATAGTACTTTTTCAATTTAGAAAGTGGAAGTTGTTATTGGTCAATCTAGATCAATTGGGTCCACTACAACCTTATAAAATTGAGCTTGTGTTAAGGCTATGATAAGGACCACACACATGTGCATGGTAGGATAGAGCATCTGTGATCCCTTGGAAATTATTTTTAGGTAGTAGTGGTAGAATATCGTATTTATGTTCTGAAGCCTCTTTATCCAAAGGGTATCAATGACATTTCTCTCTTCACTGGAATCGAGGGTGCAAAAGATGATTTGCATCGTTTGGGTATACCACTCAATTTCTATACCTAATGTATGCAAAGAAACCTTCTGCACCCCTTATTCGATTGAAGATAAAGGACATTGATCTCCTTTTGATAAAGAGTCTTCAAGAAAGATAGATGGTATCCTACCATTTCTACCTGAAAAGCATTCCCAAGGGAGAAAGAGAAACTAGTGATTAGTAGTCGACAATGGTAAGAAAGAGAAACAATTATACAAAACCATAGTGACAAATACAATAAAAGATTTCTATTACAATGTAGGACAATAATCTCAAAGAAGATATAATGGAGCCACCATTTTTTAAATAAGTGATAACTGAAACCATTCATTGTGTCAAAAAAGAGGCAAAATCACAACAACATAATGCATAAGGATATAAAGTTCATTAGCTAGATAATTTTTTGTAATGATGGTGAACATATGGATATCTAGACCCTGAGTATGTACCAACAAAAACATTTACAAAGAAGAGTATTCCAGACATTATGTTAAACATTTAAGTTTCATGTCCACGTTTCATTCTTTTGCATGCTTGCCACAGAGAGGGAAGATGGTGGCATAAACAACACTAAGTGATACATACATACATGTACACACACACACACACACACACACACACACACACACACACACACACACACACACACACACACACACACACACATAATCCATATATATATAGAGAGAGAGAGATACATACACACACACACACACACACACACACACACACACACACACACACTAATCTGTTGAAAACCACAATATCGAATATAAAAGATACATAATTGCGTGATAGATATCAGAAAATTAATTTGCTTGCAGTTACAAAAAAAAAAGTATACCATTATGATTAAAAGGTTACATTCAAATGTTGTGGCCATGTGTGCACAATTACATTAAAGTTGATCATTTTGCATTCAAATACACCTGCCCCACATATGAGAGGATATTGCCAAAAAATGAAGGATGAAATAAGTATGTTCGAGGAATTGATCTAAAGATGGCCTAGTTTATTGACACACACACACACACACACACACACACACATCCTGCTACACATACACATACTAATCTATTGAAAACTGCAATATGGAATATAAAAGATACATAATTGCGTGATAGATATCAAAAAATTAATTTGCTTGCAGTTACAAAAAAAAAGTATACCATTATGTTTAAAAGGTTACATTCAAATGTTGTGGCCATGTGTGCACAATTACATTAAAGCTGGTCATTTTGCATTTAAATACACCTGCCCCACATATGAGAGGATATTGCAAAAAAATGAAGGATGAAATAAGTATGTTCGAGGAATTGATCTAAAGATGACCTAGTTTATTGACAAAAATGCCAACTCTAAAGAAGTAGTCCATCATAACATTCCTATCGTTATAAGTGAAAAAATCTTCATTGTGACCATGGAAGACACTCATAGAAGCGTAGTTATCATAAGTGCAAGATAGCTTGAAGACCTTCCACGCCTCCACCATTTTATTTTGAAAGCTATCTCTATTATCAAAAATTGAGCCAAGCTTGCCAGAGATAATGTTTCGATTGATCATCTGAATCTGCTACGCAACTTTTTCTGAATTGTGGGAAACAACCACATGCTTAACCACCTTCAAGACCCATTCAAACTGACCTGTAACTTCAAAGAGAGTAGAAAATACTAGTTTATAGATCACCCCATCATGTACATGCGAGCCAACAATATTATGTTTCAGAAGGTAGAGAATAGCATGTTTGATGTCATCATCACGCACGTTAAATAATCTGGAGCACTGTTCTTCCAAGGACTCCAAATGAAAACATTCAATACCAAATGTTCTATCCATTGAGAAGACCTAAAACAGAGTAACAATAATGAAAATAATGAATAAGTATGCCAACATAATTAATAAGTATGCCAATATAATGATGCACACACATACATACTGATATGTGTGTGTGTGTGTGTGTGTGTGTTCGTGCGTGCGTGCGTGCGTGTGTGATTATGTAAACGTACACATAATTATATATATCTATACATATAAGAAAGAAAGAAAAAATGATGAGACAACATAGACTGGTTGCATAAATGATGACACAAGATAAAAGGGGATGTTTGTGCCCCCACTTTCCTATCGTCAAAAAAGAACATGTGAACCAGCCCAAAAACTTAAACACTTTAAATTAGACATTTTTTATATTCGATATTGGGGGCTGTTAAATTAGTTGTAGAATTAACAACACTAACAACATCACCCTCAAATTTAACAAATTTTTGTGTTGATTACTGTAAAATATCATACCACTTCTATGCTTGTTTATCAGTCTTACTGTTGTCTATGCTAAGTTTCAACTTGCAAATTAAATGCACAAATAAATAACCAAAAAGAAGTTCTATGCCTCAAGTTTTTTTTTGTCACACAATTATATCTGATTATAAATAGTTCAGGTAATTAAAAACTTTAATTAGAGATAGAGAATAAATTAGTCAATGCGCACCTGGAGCAAACTGTGTAACAGTGATAGAAGATCACTTTTACAATGACTTCCGATATAAATTGATGTAGCCTGTGTTGGTAGTCACAAGGAAAAGTCAATCACGGAATAATTTGCACCAACCTGGGTAGTCACTCAGTAGAATATAGCTTTGACTCCCAACCTATTATAATTCCTCCAACCTGGATACTGTTAAATTCACCTTCCCGTTATCCACAATAAGGAAACCAAGATTAGAAGCCAACCTTGGAAGGAAGGGAAAAAATAAAAAATAAATTAGTATCTTCAAAAAACCTTACTAGATATGCCTCTAAAACCTCCTGTAATGCCAAAAATAATATTTTTTTATGAAAAGATCAGTAGGACATCAATTTCATGCATAAAGGAATGAGCAACATTTTTCAAGAAGATTTCAAGACATTGGAAGCACTTGTGACAATGGAAAGATGATGTAAAACAATGAAGGGGAAAAACAAAAGATCAACCCATAGAGATCAAATACATTAAGGTATAGAACAAAGGGGAGCTCACTATTATGAATTCTAAAAAAATAAATCCACATACTATCATGTGAATGCCAATACAAATATTGTTTATAAAGAGCAACACATTTGATTGAAGGAGCAATAAACATGTGTTCAAACTCAAGGAAAATCATAAAACATCACATAATATATAAAAAAGACTAGGAAACATGGATGAAAAGATAGTAGTAGTGATACGAGTTTTCGAAGCTATGGATAGATGGAGAGTAATAATAGTGAATGAGTTTCAAACATATTAATAGAAAATCAATGCAATAGCAATGAAAATAGAATGTAAAAACAATGAAATGATGTTCAAATTAGAAAATCATAATGGAAATCTATCAATGTTAAAAGCGGTTAATAAGTGACAAAATATGAAGATTTATAAGGGGTTGTGCCTTTCATTGTCAAAAGCGGTGACAAGGACTATCAATACAGTGATAGTTAAGTTGAAAGATAGTCTTATCTAGTGAATATGTACATATACATTGCTATATGAAGTGCAAACTAGTGATTTGTATGGAGAAAAAATTAGATGTTAATAAAGAGTTAAAAAAGAGATATCATGGTTCTTCAATGAAGATATATTCATTATTCCATTGGATGTATGACTACCCAATCAGATGTAGTTATTATTCTAAAAGATAAGATGATTGTTTTATTGGATATAATAACCATGTTATGAGGAATCAATGAGTGATCCATATTGTATTTGAGGATATATAGTATTCATTGATTTCCATAAAGATTCATTTACTATTCAAAGACAGTCACAGTGAGAAGAATGAAGATGATACTATCAATGAAGCACTATCATAAAAATAGTACAGAACTATGAATTGAAATTAGTGAAAGAATTTTCCAAGAAGGAACGTCTACTACAAAACTGATCAAGTGAGAATAATATTGAATATCTAAAGAGAAAATGAACTAGAATCTTGTTGACATAGTAGTGACAACTTCAACAAAGAAATAATGCAAAATAGACAATGAAGCAATGAAAAGTGAGTATATAATCTTAGTTGTGCACACAATTGGAAGAGTTTCCTAATTTGAGATCTGATGAGGCAACTCTTCTAATTGTGTGCACAACTAAGATTTATATACTCTAGTCTTGTGATGCTTTGAAAATCTTCTAGCCTAAGTTTGAGCCTAATCTCTTAGAGAATTTAAGTATAGAGTGGTGCTCAATCAAATGTTTCTTAAGGATATACATCTAGTAGGAATAAAAATGCACATGATTTCTATTTTTGAACACCATTATCCTCGCCTTGAGAGTCTTTATCTTCAAAATAATATTCATTTAACGAAGATTGAAGCACTGGCAAGAGCAGTCAAGACAATAGTGTTGAGAGACTGTAAAAATTTGGAGAAGATAAGGGTTCCTTATGATATAGTAAACTTTGAACGCTTAACAATAGACTCATGTCCAAAGTTGGTTGAGATTCCTAGCTTTGCACATTCTACTTCTCTTAATATTGTTTCCTAGCTTTACCTACCAAATCTTTGAAATATAACTAAATAATTTATCTAGTATTTTATTGGCTATTTTATATGTGATAAGTATTGTTGACAAACATGGATGTAATCTAATATATTTAAAGTTACTTAATTTGTATTATGGCGTAATAATTCCAAATTATAGGAACATTTATTTCATTAATATTACATTTAGTGCACACTATAATAATTTAGTTGGTGGCGATTTCAATAATAAAATATTTATGGAAATAGTATAGCTTTTTTTTTACGTGACAAGTTTTATGAAATTTGAAATTTAGTGCATTTATGATAGTTTATTTTTAATAAATAATTATTGTAATGTGTAAATAGGTAAACATATTTATTATTTAAAATTTTAAAGTCTGAGATTCTAAAAATTATATATTGTTAGTTGTGACTTTAAGGTTGTTAAAGTTATTTATTATTACTTACAATTGAATAAAATGTGCATTTTGCATAGATGTGAGTGTAATCTTCTTGGGGACTTTTTAAACTTTTCAACAAAGATAAATTTTTGTGGGATGTATTTTCTATAGAGGTTATATATGATATTGTACGACACACTATTGTAAAATATGGAAATATATTTACTCTATGTTTATGGATGGAGAAAGTTGAAATAGATAATAACTCTTTATTATGTTTGAACATCAAGAAATGAGTGAAAAGTTAAAATAAATAAAAACCCTATGATATATTTAAGCATCTAGAAATAACTATTGATGGTAGTAAAATAAGTTGGGAGTGGTTCACATGAAACTTCTAAATTAAAGATTTCAAATGGCGAGAAAAGGGGTAGTACCAAATGTAAGCAACCATTTTCTTCAAGGATGTAAATAAATTCTCAAGAGAGGGCACTAAATATGTTGATTTAAAAAGTAATGCATACAAATTTCAAGCTGGATATTTGGTACATGCTCATGTACATAAAGTGATGTACTCGGTCTAGGCTCCACCTCTCACATTGTACCTATCTATTCCACTATCTTTCATAATGGTCATTAATATCATGGATTCCTTGTTGTCTTCCATGTGGTTTTGTACACTAAGGATCCTTTCTAAATCTTTCTAAATTTTTTTATTTTATCATTTCTTATATCATCACTTAATTACAAAAAAATACTTAACACTTTACCTCCCCAAACATTGAGCCTACTCTTCAAATGACATTAGAACTTTGTCAATTATGTTCACTGGGAGTGTAGGAAAAAATGATACTATTAGTTGAGATTCATTATTAACAATAGAAGGTGTTGATATGAAATATGCCACAGTTAGGAAAAAATAGTGCTATCTTAGACTATTGTGGCAACATCATCAGAAAAATTAGTTGATGTTGTCCTTGTTAAAGAAGCGAGACTCGGAAGGCTTGTATGCCCAAAGAGAAGTGTTGATGTTTGAAAGACGTTGACTATAAGAATTAGGAGTCTTAGAAGAAGGCTGCAAGGTTTGATATTTGAAAAAAGTAGCATGAAGTAGATTGCATATATATTTTCCTATCATCTAGTTAGTGAAGAAGTGAATTTTTTTTCCACTACTAAAAATGATGGTTATAAGTAAAGAGAAAGGATTGCCATACATGAAGGGTTAATGGATCGAGAAAGATAAATTTCTTTTCTGGCATGTGCTTGTGCCGACTCTACTAATGGGTTTATCATTCAGAACATTAAAATTGATTGGGAAATCGTGATCAATCAGCTTAGCTAAATGGCGTTTATCTATGTTGAAATTGGTGATTTATGAAAACAATAGGGGACTATCTATGTTGAAAAAATTATTTGATGTTGTCAATTATTTATCTCAATTATCCATAGCTTTTACATAGCCATTGTTTCCTTTGTCAAAAATAAAAAATAAAAATCGTATTTCGACTTATCATTTAGCACCAACCACCAAAAAAGTCTAAAAGATTTTGATCACTAATTACCCACCAACCCTTAAGGCTGCAATATGATTGTAGTGTCAGGATTTTTACTCACTCCATACTATTGGGTTCGGAACATGCGGTTAGATTCACCTGCCTTTCCTTACCTTTTATGAGTTTCATATGATCACAACTATGTTTAGTTAGTTTCAACTGCAAGCATTTAAAATTTTCTGCATTACTATCAACATTACTTAGAATTCTCTAATCGCCTGGAGATTGTATGTTAGTGCCCAACATTAGCATTAGGCTTTTACACCAATATAAATTATTATTTATTCTCAAAACCAAAAATTGCATATCGTTATTGTTCATTTCAACCTCCTAGCTTGGGGTTTCTGTTTTACAATCCAACATTTACACTCAATGATTTACATTCAGTGTTCCCTACAACATTAAAATGCATAAAAAATCACACATATTAAAAAACATAAAAAATGGGGGATATTACAAGGAGATAATGTACATGAAACAACAATACTATGAGAGGAAACAATAAAGGGGAAGGAAATAACAAAATTTTCCATTCACTGATTTTTAACCCCACCAACATCATTTTAAAATTTAAACCAAAGCAAAGACAAGAAGCGTAATCAATTTTTTCCACAAAATCTCTGCAATATATAAATTTTAATCACTTTGAGGACCATTTCACATTTCTTGGCTGACAAAAAAATAGCATTGTGTACATAATGAAAGCCGCTAAGTTCAATACCAACTGTAATAATAGTTTCATTAAATCATGTCTTACCTGCGAGCCCTCACTTCAATATCCCACGTTGTTGATATGGCAATGACGAGTAAAGCTTTCGACCGCCCTCGTTATTTTATGCCCTCTGTCACCTTATTGTTTTGTGACGTTGGTGAGAGGGTAATGCACTGGCGGACTGCGTGGTTGAGAGATGCCCTCCTTCTGGCCTCCTTCAGCTCTGCGTTGAGACAAAATGAAATATAATGAAAATGACAATTTTTTAAAAGTTATATGCCTGTGTTCGTCATAATTCTGACATGTCAATGGTTGTCATAATTCTGACCAACGCGGGAATGGGTTAAAAAAAACAAAATTTTCCTTCTATCAACCGACTAAAAAAAACCATTTTAAAGCTTGGTTAAAAATGTTGGTCTAAAAATAGGGTCAAATGTACTAGTGAAGTGATGGCGATCAAGCCAATCAATCAATGTCAAAATCATGAGCTTTGTGAATCAACACCGGGCCCATATGACACAACTTTATTAGTAACCAAATCAATCAATCTTCAAATCAAACAAATCAATTATCTTGCACAGTGATGGATATGCTCAAAACTAGACAAATCAGTCTTATATGAGTCCTCCATTCCTGAAACTAGACACAATTAAGCATTAAAGAATCAAGCAAATCAAGGAACAATAAACTGTTGACTAGGTCAATCGTTAATCAAATGTCAGTCTATCCTTTGTGGTTATGTTCTTACACTACTCTAGGATACCACCAAGTGATGAGAGTATCTATGATGGATCATGGTCTTATTTTCTTTGATTGTTGTTTGTGGAATGTTTCATTTTGATTCTAGGGCAATGATGATTTAGGATAAATATGGTAGGCACTATCACTTATCTTGCAGCCACGCAGTTCCATGATCTAAGCTTAACCTTGGGAAATAATTGGACAATCCTTTTATGTTATCTGCTTGTTGTTACCAATAGAATAATAATGGTATCCAGATGGTCTATATCTGGGTGCATTGGATTTCTATCTTGTTTTTATCTTTCTTTCATACCAATAGAATCATAGTGGTATCCAGATGGTCTGTCTCTGGGTGCATTGGATTTCTATCTTGTTTTTTTTTTCTTTTATTTTATTTTATTTTGGATTGCTCAGATCTCATAGCGGTATCCAGATGGTCAATACCTGGTTACATTTGGATCTCTTTCTTTTCAAAATCAGAGAACAAAGCAGTATCCAGATGGTCAATATATGGGTGCATTTGTTCTCTTTCTATTTAATCTCTCTACTTCTTCTGGTTATCAAGAGATCATAGCGGTATCTAGATGGGCAATATATGGGTGCATTGGATGCTCTTCGATTTTCATAATAAGGTGCAATGATGAACAAAATTGGAAAACTTGACAGCAACTTGGGTCACACATCCTATCTATCCATCCATATCTATGAATCAACCACAGAGAAAATTTCCCACTAACTTTCTTCTAATTAACACATGCATTACTCAGATATTTTGTGCATAGTAGATTGCATTCAATCATTTATGTGCATAAGAAAACAAAATAAAACATGTGCATACATAGTAATCATAATCAAACACATCCATAAACATCATCATATAATATGCATTTCATAAAACACCAACATTCATGTACATGTCAGTATCATAGGAAAGTAAAGCATACATCTAAAGAGTCTGGATATATAGAATCACATTGCATACATTTCATCATAAATTCATCATCATGTAGAGCCATACATATATCAAGTAAAAAACTGCACAACATATAGAATCATAAGCTGCATCTCATATAGATCTCAAAATATCTTAGTACAATGAATGGTCGCAAGTCTAGCCATTAGAAGGTGATCCACATAAATGTCAATAAATATTAGTATATCAGAGATACAATAATTGGTACAACATCTGAATATATTAATAGAACATCACTATAAAAATGGTATAGCATGATACAAAATGGAAATAAGCAGATCAACATGAGCCACCCCCACCCTCGCCACTAGGTGGACGGGGGGAGGGGGTGGCATATCAGGTGCAGACCTCTGTTGTGGACCAAGAGCTCCAATAACACTGCTTTGGGACCTCTGGGCTCTACTAGATCTCTGTGATGTTGTGTAACTAGGTACCCACTAAGCTGGAGGAACAACGCCCTCATAATGGCACCACCAGTAGTTAATCTCTCGCTAGGCCTCATGCCCTGATCTCCATAACCGATCAATAAAATCTCAATGAGGCACATCCTATACACCATCAATGAAGGCTACAACCTCTATACAAGCCTTTCACACACTCCCTCTCTCCTCTGCTGCTGCAACCCAACTCTCTGCAACAACAACCCTACTCTCCAAAGCAGTAGCTCGTGCCTCAGAAGCAGTCATCCTAGCCTGAAGATCAGATATCTGTTGTGTGAGTCTCTCCATCTTTGATGGATCATCATCCATCCCACCCATGGTAACATCCATCTCACTCTCCTGACCCCTATCCCCCAATCCCTCCTCCCTGGTACCCCACACTACCCATGAGTCATTACTACTCTCACTACCATTAGTACTGCTACCAGTACTACTGCTCATAGTGGATGAGCTAGAGCCTACCTCCTTAATCTCCACATCCTCAATCTCCACGTGCTCAACCACTACCCTCTCCTCAACCCTCTCAGGAAAAAAAACACCCATGCGAGGACAAACTCTCTTAACCAACTGAGGTGCATCCTCCTCTAAACCCTCCTCATCCTCAAACATGGTACTCATCCCAACCCACCTACCAATGCCATGACCACCCCTAGTCCTCACCCTCCCACCAACACCACCAGGCCCAAGATCATTTCCATCATCTCCACCATCTCTCCCACCACCCCGACCACCATCTTGCCCCCACCCACCAGCTCACCCTCCATCTCGTCCACCATCCCTCCCACCATCCCGTCCTCCATCCCTACCTCCATCTCTCCCTCCTCTCTATCTCTGACATCGCCGCCTCAAAATAGTACCAATGATAGGATGAGACACATCATTCAAAGATACATATCAAGACTAGTGCCACCATGCATCATACTGGGGGGTAGTACCTGCAAAGAGAACAAGTTCAACGTCAATACCATATGGATGATAAGTGTTGTCCTCAATTTTGCATTCCCCAAAATTGGGGCAACCCTACGCAATTCTCGGTTGATTGCTAGGAGTTTTTCTCTAAGCGTGTCGATGTTATGGAAGGGATATTGTTCAATGGAATCAGTCATCCCTTGATTTTGATTGTTCTTTTTCCTAACTAAATGTCAAGTCCTTTCTTGTTTTTCTCTTTTTCATTTTGCGTCTTGTTTTCTGGTTTTCGGTTTTGAGTGGCGTCTTGGGTTTTTCAGTAGCGTTGTGAGCAGTCTTCTGTGTTCTTCCAAGGTCAATAGAAAAAATGGTTTTTCTGGTCGATCACCTAAAGTATAAGCTTATTTTGTGTGTGGGATAGATTTAAAATTCTATCCTAAAAATTTTGCGCTACTCTGCGAGATTTTGCTTAGAAATTCTAATGATAGCGTAATTTTGAAATCAAATTCGCATATCAGATCATTAAATTCTAAGACGCATATGAATATTTTGAAAAGTTTTTGGTGTAATAAATTTTACAAATGATTATCGCAAATGCATATAATTGTTTAAATAAATTTATTATAAATCGATCAGATAAAATTGAAATTTATTTTAAATTTCATTATCTATTGATTTTATTATTTAAAACAAAATGATTTATTATTATTATTATT
>MU227491.1:6919181-6946360 GCA_018584345.1 Thuja plicata | reverse complement strand
CATGCTTTTTGTAAAAGTGTAGAATCTTTGATAGATTGCACGATAATATGTAATTGCATGTGATAGTATCACATGCAAGGCTATCTCATGTAATCATGCTGCAAGGTACATTAGGTCCTGCAGCATTAACTAGGTCAAAGTTAGTTAGTTAGTTAAGGATAAGGATTGAATAAGTCAAAGTGGTTAAGGGTTTCCCCTTTCTTCTCCACTTTTCTCTCTCCTCTTTTTCTATATAAAGGAGAGAGCTCATTGTAATTCTTCATCTTTTGTTTTATGCAAATAAACTATAGGCAAAACCCTTGAGTTCTGAAGACTTTGTGCTTCATTGTAAAAGAGTTGAGCGTTTGAAATAAAGGAAGAAAGATTGATAGACTTTGTGTTGTCATTTTGAAAATCAATATATGTATTCTTATGTTGCACCTATTGATCCTTGTTCAAAATCAAGATAGTTTCTTTGTTTAGATCATTTGAGCATCTTTAATTTAAGTTTTCTGAAGACTTTGTGCTTCAGGGAATTGAGATTACTATAGGGATTAGTGGCTGAGATAATCCAAGGACTGAAGACTTTGAGCTTCAGTATTGGATAAATAGATTAGATTACTGATTCAAGGTGAGGATAGGAGACTTTGAGCTCATTGTATCACCTCGTCTTTAGATAAATCAACCGCTGCCTCGTTTGATTGTTCTTACGTCAATCATCGAGTCACCGACATTACTGTTGCAAGACGAACTGTATGTGCTACAGTTCAGTTCTACTTGAAGCCACCTGCGGTAAGAAGGGAGCCTCCCCTATTGCTAAGAGGAGAGAGAAATCTCACATACTGCTGCCTAAAATAAAAATTTTGCAAGTTGTAGTCTTAGTGACTTGCAAAATATTTAGCCAACAATAAGCATAAGTGACTAATCAAAAAGATATCTACATTTAAGAGAGAATAAGAAGATAGATAACATTAAACATGACTTAATCAAACATATACCTGCATCAGCAGTGGTTGATTTCCATGTCCAAGCAACAGAAAGCAAACCCATGAACTCCATCCTAGCAACATCCAGAGAAATGATGATGCCCCATAAAGTAACATCCCTTGATCGACAAGCAAATTAGGCATATGAATCAGACACATCCTGTCTCTCACTAAATTGGCGCAACACCTTGTCGGTGTTATGGAAATCAATCATATGAACATGGCCACTCATGCAACCAATCAAAAACCTCCTCTTCCAACAGAAAGGAAGGTGTGCACCCTCCCCATCCCACATAGGACAATCCCTGTAAGGTCTCCAGATAAAATACAACATCATATCCAATTGTTGCTTCCAGTACATTAGGTGTCCCATATGAGACTGAACAATCTCTCCATCATACATAAATACATATGTTCTCCCTGGAGGAAGATCATGAGTGCCAACGAGCCTATAGACAACAATATGCTTCTATGCCCATATCTACAAGAGAGTCGCACCACATCCAAGAGACTTACCACCAAGGTAAGCCATATAGATCATATGAAAATACATATGCACCAACATACAAGGACCCCAGGCATATAGTGTATGGTCTCTAACCATACTCTGTAGAACAACACTGAAACCAACAAAGAAACCATTTTGGCAATGATTAGGACACAAGATTCCGCAAATCAAACTACCTAGCAAGGTAGTCAGTCTGTCTAAACCCATGCCAAACTGGCACCATGGGATATTGTAGGGATCAGACATGTCAAGTTAATCGTGGGGTAGACTAGATAACTCAGATAACGTAGTGATACCTGGGCCTCAGGCATACTCTACAAGAGCGCCCTGGATGGGAATCTGAATGATGCGATAATCATCCTCCAAAGTAATAGTACACTCCCTAGTCAGCAGCCAAAATGTACATGTATCTGAATTCCATCTCTCTAGAAGGTCAGAGATCAAACCCCTATTAGTCGTGATCTCAGGCATATAGAAAATCCAGTATAAACCCAACTGTCTAAGAACATCCCTCTCATCCTCAGCAAGCTGGAAATACTATACTAACCCGATAGGTCTGGAATCCCGGCAACACAGAATCATCCTAGTAAACTACAAAGAATAGAAAAGTCAATCATCAGTATCAGGACATAAACAAAAGTATCAGATAAGTACAAAAACATGCAAAAATCAATGACATGTCGATTGCGGTAATCCTAAGTCATTTGCGGCACTTTTATACCAATTGCGGCATGCAACCAGCAAATGTGGCACTTTTATCACAATTGCGGTAATAAACCCCTACAATTGTGGCACCTTTATCAATTATGAAATGCAATTGGCAATTGTGGAATTTAAACTGCAATTACGACAAACACACAGGCTATTGCGGCAACTAGGAAAAAAATAAAAAAATAAAAGTTTTTGAAATGCAATAAATACAAGCATTAAATGCACAAGGATTAAGTTACTCACTAGACGTCCTATTCCAGCTAGACAATGAAAGGTCCGGACCCAATTAGAAGCATGTATGACTCTTGGAAGGCCTGACATAGCTCAAAAACAACAAAGAAAGCAAAGAAAACTATGAAAAAACTCACCCGATGATCAAGAGCTTCAAGAGTGCAAAGTGACAAATGAATGGCTCTCCAAGCTATTTAAAAGGGTTCCTAACAAACCCTAATTCCTGCAAGACCTCAATTTTATTGTCCTGTCCCTCAGAAACTTTAACATAAGATATCAGGATCATTTTAAAGTATTTTCACAAACAGTCAAATACCCAAGTAATCATTTTGCAGTATCAACAAATTAATGCTCATGTCGCAACTTTTTCGCTCAAATTTTTTGAGGGGGCATAAATACACCTGCTATTGCTGAGGCAAGCTGGGGTAGGATCAAAATAGAGAATCTTTGACACAATGCAACAAGCCATAATGTATCAAAGAGGGGCAAATATAGACACCCTAAAATGGACATACTTGCGACCTTACATTAAAAACACTAATTTTCATCTATTAATTAATGGTTTTTTAATCATTAATTAATCATCTATTTTCCTCTAAACTCATTCCCCAAATCATCTAATCATATCCCCAAAATTAATTAAATAATTCATTTTATTTAATTAATTAACCTTAATTGATTAATCTCCATTAATTAATTAAATTCAATTTCCTTAAGTTTAAATTTAAAAATTTAAACTTATTAATTAATTTTTCTAATTAAATTAATTTCATTAAATTAAATTAATTTCATTCAGTAATTCAATTCTAAACCAAAAAGAATTCAATTATCTCACATGTTGAATACTTTAATTATAAAAATAAATTAAATATTCAATTAAATCCTTTCTTTAGGTCAAAAAATAGAACTCTTGATCAAATATCTAATTGCATGAATTACTCCACCTACCTCTTCAGTTCAGAAAGGTAACTCCAAATTACCTGTTCAGTTCTAAAAGGCAACTCATAATTAGCTATTAAGGTAACCAAACTTTATCTCCTCTCTCCCAGTTAAGGAGGTGGAGTTTACTAATGGCTTCTCCAGTTCCCTTTGATCTCAACCATTCATCCTCCTATCTCTAGGATTGATCTCAAGCGTTCACATCATTTCCATATTCTATATAATCAACCCTTCATAACCATTTGGAGGATCTAGGATTTCAAGCTTTTTTGTGCCTTTACTCTGTTAGATTGGTTCAAGCATCAAGCCTTCTTGCGATCAAAGATCCAGGATTTCAAGCTTTTGTGCATCCTTACTTTGTCATATTGGTTCAAGCATCAAGCCTTATTGCGATCAAAGATCCAAGATTTCAAGCTTTCATGCACCCTTACTCTGTCAGATTGGTTCAAGCATCAAGCCTTCTTGCAATCAAAGATCTAGGATTTCAAGCTTTCGTGCACCCTTACTCTGTGAGATTGGTTCAAGCATCAATTCTTCTTGCGATCAAAGATCAAGGATTTTAAGCTCACGTGCGCCATTAATTTGTCAGATTGGTTCAAGCATCAAGACTTCTTGCGATCACACATTCAATATCATATTCTTGATGCTCCCAAGTCATAGACGTTGCCCACACCAATACTGAGCACCACACAAGCAGTGTTTCAGAAGTAGTAGAGAGAGACAATAGAAGATTTGAGCTTTGTTTGTTTTCATTTGTTTGTATTCCTCCTTTATTTCTTGTCATTTTATTGTTCGTTAGTTTTTTTCTTAGAAATAATTGATTGATCTTTCCCACATTGCGAATTGGTGCTACTAACCCCTCGTTAATTCAAGCTTGGAAACAAGATTGAGTCTATGACACATGGTTCATGAGGAATCCCAACGAGTTCCTAGGTACATGCTAGGCAATATATCAAATACAAGGACATATAAAACTCCTTCTTGGTCATCTGTATTTTTTTAGTTGATCCCTCATTAAACTGGCAATTACCTCAGCCTAATCCAGGTATTGTTTCCCATATAGAATGATTTCAATGTGATGATACATCCAATCTTCAAAGAGAACTTAAGTAGACCCCTTTATTCTGTGCAACATAACTACTAAGTCATGGATATGTGATTTCATATGATCTTTAGTTAACAGATTGGGAAACCTAGAACCTTCTTTATAAAATGCTTTAGTCCATTTACAGGTGATATTGTTGCGGTTCTTATCAAGTCACTCCTAAAATTGAGTGAAATATTGGGTTAGGCTGAAACAAGCAAAGGCTTCATTGGGTAGCTTGAAGAGTGACATGATTATTTCTCTGGTTATTGACAAAAAAATTTGGTCATCATTTTTCAATATATGTTTGGACATCGTAAGGGTTAATACATTATTGAATCATCTTAGGATTTATTATGGCAGGAGGAAAGGCAACAGCTTGAAACAACCCGCTTGACATAATCTCTAGGGTATGCTCCTTTTCCACATGGTCCTTGAAACTATGAACCATATCATTTACCTCGACTCCCATTAAGTTAGTGTCCAAAATTACTAGACCTCGACATTCTAAACTAGCAGTATTACCAAAGAAATGCATACTGGACCTCAGTCTTTCTCACAACTACAATGCAAAACTCTGCAGCCTTTCAAATTCAAAAAAACATGCAGAAGCACAAATAAAGGTAAGAATCTTGGTGTTTACATGTAATTCGCTAACTTAGAGAAAACTCCTATCTTTTGCAGCCAAAAATTCTCAATCTTTTCTTTTGAAATGAATAAACCAGGATGATATGCTTTAAAGAGACTCACATACCTGCGGAGTATGACAAATATTTGAATATTAATTGAGGCATGATATTTAGAGTGGGGAATATGCTGTGATGTGACATTTTTCTACTGATATTCTTCAAAAAAATATCCATATCACCATTTATTCCTGTCTAATACCATCACTTCACTCATGTCAAGAATTAATTCCATTAATTCACGCTGCCAGCTCAAACCACGCCTGTGGTTACCATATTCCCCAGGAATACCATGCCATCATTATGATGATTACTTATCTGACATGTCACATCACTTGTCATGTTGAACGCCAATCTAGTCCTTGGGCACATTATGAATTTCTTTGAATTTATTTTAACTTATTTGAACTACTTTGAACCAAGGTTCAAAGAGGTTCAAAGTGGTTCACGGTTGCATCATGACCTATGAAAGGGTCCAACCTGCAATTACAATTGTTAGAAAAAAAATTCCTTGTTTGAACCAGTTTGAACTACTTCAAACCAAGTTACAAACATGTTCAAAGTGGTTCATGGTGACTCAAGGCTACGAACACTAGATGGAGGAAAACCAATCATACAATAATAGATTTGAAGTGTTGTGAGGGTTATCCCAGGGAGTAAACATGTACACAAAAAATAGACCAACACAAACTTAAGGGAGTGGGAGGATTGAGAAATTATTTTCAAATAAAAAACAAAGGGTCAAAGACACTTATACAAGGTGACTCAAATAGACACTAACAGATTGATTTATTGAAGATCCAAGTTACATTGGTAGGAAGAACAGAGGACAATCAGAACAAGTTTGATTTGATCAGTTTACCAATTTGTTTAACATTAGTTAAAATGATTATTTATGACCTTATTTATGTTATATTGACTTTATTGGGTTGACCAATGTGTTTTGGTGAGATCAAATTTTAATTTTAGGTTGGTGGGTAAAATGTTTTAGGTTAAAGGCTGACTTGTATAACTCATTATAAAAGAAGGATGAAATTGTGATTTAGGGTTATAGTTTTAGACTTTTTAATTGGAGTTGATGATTGTTTGGAGTTGGTTGATGTTTAAGGTGGTGTAGTGGTCAGAGCTAAAGTGGATTTGTCAGATAGAAAGGTCATATTCAGATCAGACATTCTTGAGTCTATCTCAAGGCAAGTCTTAACAGGTTTGCAAGCTAAAACCCTTTAACAAGGTCACTCCTAACATGGTGAGCAAGATCTTTACAGAATATGAAGTGTAAAATCCTCTAACCAGGTAACTCTTAGAAGGAGTTTTTAATCTCTTAACAAAGTAGTCTTTAACAAGACTTGTTAACTTCTAGCCAGGCTAAAATACTCTTAACCGGGTACACCCCTAACATGGTGATTGTAACAACTCCTAAAAGGGAAAATTTCTTGGTGCACTAGTGAAATTTTTGGATACCATTCAACATGTGGTTTTCTCCCTCTAACAAGGGTTTCCAAGGGAAAATATTGTGTGTTGTTTTTATTTGATGTGAATGGTGTATGTGTTAAGTTTCTATGTGCTATTTTCTTTTGCATGTTGGATCTTCTTTGAACACTAAAAATTGGTATCAGATCCAATTTATCTTAAAGAAGCCTAACAACTCTAGTAGGATCCTTAAGGTAGATATGGAGCATTTTTTGAAGCACAAAAGGAAACTCCAAGAAGATGAAATGCTCATTGATGAGTTGAAGAATCAACTGAAGTAGTCAAGAGCTAAAAGATAATAACTGGTTGAAAAACTATTTGAGAGTAAAGATTACATTGAGAAATTGTCTGAGAAAAGTGGATATGATGAATATAAAGTAGTCCTAGAAGCCATGAATATGGATATTGAAAATTTGAAAAATGATAAGAAAAACTCAGAAGAGAAATGAAAGCCCAATCAATAAGAATGTGTGAAGAATCGGAAGAAAGAAGATTTGCTGAAATGCAAGGACAGTTGCAGAAGATGCCCTAAAAGAAAAAGATGAAACCCTTGAGGCTAAAATGGAAGAAATTTTTAGATATGAAAAAGAGGTTGCTAGAATTAATGAACATTTACATGATACAAATGAAGGAGCTCAAGAATACCTAAGACTAAATGAAGATCTAAGAAATGATAATGAGAAACTAACAGGAGAGTTGGAGAATGCTAATGATCTACTGAAGAAATTCAATGAGAGTACGAAAAAACTTGATGAACAACTTAGGAATAAAATAAGAAGAAAAAATACCACAGGACTTGGTTTCACTGGTAAGAATAATTTTGAATTTGGAGAATCCTCTGGAAGAAAGGAAACTAATCAAGAAGGAAATTCTCCACCAAAGGTAACACAAAGAATTTCTGGTAAGAAATCCTACAATAATTTATGTTTCAAATGTCACAAGGTAGGTCATACTGCAAATGTATGTAGAATTAGGTCTAATAATAGATCTAGCACTTTTGATGGATATTGATGTTACCCAAATTTCCCATCCTATCAATTTTGGATACAAGTGGAGTAAATGAGGCTCCCAAAAGGGCAGAGCCTAGCTTGTATGTTTTTGCACTGATTCCTTATCTTCACCTCACCCTCTGCATGTTTTTATGTCACTAGGGTTACCCCTAGTTCATGTTTATAAAGGCCTAAATGAAGAAACCCTTGAAATATCTTAAACCCTATTCTTTTGGTGGCCCGTTCTAATCTTTCATTACCTTTTTTTGTCACTTAAGTTATAAATTCATCATGTGTTTTAAGTTATCTGTCGAGTGGGGCAAAATTTATTTTCCTAAGCGGGTTTCTTTTCCTAAGTCCCAAATCACTTTATTTACCCCAGGCGGTAGCAAGTTCCTTTTCATCGGATGGTCATCGTGATGCCTTAATCACCGAGATTAAGGTTTTTATTCATTAAGGCATCACACTTTGTCGACGCATGTCTAGTTCAAATCCAAGCTTAAAAGATAAGTTAAATACTGATCAAGTTTCTTTTGATCATGTGGTCGATGTTATGGCTTAAAGACAAAGTGCTCAAGATATATTCATTAATCCATTAATCCATTGTGCCATGTGGATGGTGGGGCCACCTTTATGCAGGGGTCTTTGACAAGTTAAAGGCCGATCAAGTTTATTTTGATCAGGCGACTGGCTTAAAGACTTGAAGCCGAAGTGCTTGAGATCTATCCATCAAGCCATTAACCCTGAATGACACGTGTCCATGGAGGGCCAGGCTAAAGTTGGAAGGAATAAATTAAAGACCGATCAAGTTTAGTTTGATCAGACAATCAGCATTACGCCTTATCAATGCATGGAAAGTTGTCAGAGCTTGGACCCATCTGCGGTAAGGTAATCTTTGAGAAAGTTTCTTTTGATCATGTAGTAGGATTAAAGGCTTAAAGAAAAAGTGCTCAAGATCTATCCATTAAGGAATTACGCCTTAAAGAATGTGTTTATGGTGGAGCCGGACTAGTCAGAAAAAGGTAAAGTAAAGATCGATCAAGTCTTATTTGATCAGACGGATAACGTATTGGCTTAAAGCAAAGTTGATCGAGATCTAATGTTCAAGCCATCAAACCGTGATGACATGTAGCACGAATGATGTCATGGGTCCCATGTTGAATAGGGAAGTAAAGACACAACAAGTAATAAAGATCCAACAACAAGCGTAATGCCTTGATCGTAAAGATGAAGAAGGATAACCATTAAGGCATCGTGCATACGTGCTGCATGGCATATCTGATCATGTGCTTGCGGGTAGCTTAAGATAGATCAACGATTGTGTTTTAAAGATAGTAAAGTTTCAAATCTGAGCCGTGGATCGGGCATTTTGTACCACCTATGACCATTTTGGTTTGAATTCAAATAGTTAAATGTTGATATCAGGGTTTTCATGGTGGTGACGACGTTTTCAACTTGCAGACTGAGTAGATGGATCAATCTGATCTATCTGCTTGAATTAATGGTGATGAGAGTGACTTTCAAATATATGTTTGATCTTCTGAGATATTTCCTGAGTGCATTGATGAGCATACTTGACTATTTTAGGGTCTCTACATTGTTTATTGAGAATCTATTATAACCCTAATTTTTCCCTAACTGATTGATGGATTGACTCCTGAGCCTATGTGTTAGGGGGGTTGTATATAAGTCATTTTTTGTTCTTTTGTAAATAAGTTCAGATCATGTAAGAAGTTTTTTGTGACATTTTATCTATCCTCAAGCTTTTCATGTGTTTTTAATTCTCAGTCTTCCAAGGCTTATGCAGGACTTTCTGTGGTATTTTTCCTACCCTCATGTTCTCATGCATTTTGGGATTCTTTTGAAGCATAATATAGTGGCTAATATTAGAGAAATATTGGAGTTCTTGAGCCTTCTTTCTTTCTGCATCTTTGTGCACTACTGTGGGTGATTTGATTTAGATAATCTTATGGATTTTGTTCATCCCTTGTTACCTTGTTTCATTCTTGTGCCTATTTGTTGGAGTGGATGTTTGTTTACAGGTCATAGTCTATGTCTATTCCATTGAATATGCTATTTTTTGTGAAATCTTCTCTTTCCTTGAATATCCTCTTTTCATTTCAGACCTCTCTATGAAATACTTATGCAAGCCTATTGAAGAAGTTGTGTTCTACTACATCCAGGAACTTTCATGCTAGTTTTGGTCATTGTGTTATGATTCAAGTTACCTTCGGTGCATCACCTAGTAGGTTAAATTTGCTTTTCAGTCATTTCCCTTCAGTTCTCCTTCCATCCCTTTTCCTTCCAAGTTTACCTTTCATGTTAAAAGAGATAATAAGGTGATTATCCAAGAGGAACCAACCTAGAATCTGGAGGCTTCACTTCAGTTAGTAGAGATCCCACAATCTAGAAGTGATTCCTCTGTTATACTAGATTGTCAGGGTCAAGCGCTTAGCAGGGTGCAAAATTTAGTGTATAACAATTCTGGCACACCTGGTGGGACCACAAAAGAAGTTCATCTTTCAAGACTATGTTATCTCGGATATGCTGATAACATATTACAGACCTAGAAGTGATCATTGTTTTGCATATCTGGCGACTCTGGAAGGTCTAGTGGTTTCAAAAGATCAAGTGTTGGTATGTTTCAAATCTTTCATATTCAAATTCCAACTAATTGCATGAGTAGACATGTCAGGTTATTATGGATAGTCAGGTTACTCACAATCCTATCATGAAAATAATTCTCAATGGGATAAGCAGCAGCCATATGAAAATTATCCAAAGGCAGTTTTTAGTCTAAGCTATCATATCATAACAGGTTATCAATATGTTCAACATGCCCCTAATCAATATGCCTCTGCACATGCTTATGACCATGCTCTCCAATGGGAGACAACATGGGCATAAAATAAACAAGAAGAGAGTCAAGAGCAACTAGCTCATCATGCTTACCACCCACCCTCCCCTTCTTAGCCTGATTGGCAGCAAACTCAGAATTGTAACCAGTCCCAGGGAAACTATTTCATGCCTAATCAACATGAAGTTTTTTTTCAATCAGCCTCAGAGCTTGGATTTGGTTGGAATGAAGGAGGAGTGTGAAAAGAAAAAGAATATGTTGCTTGAATTATCTAAACAATTGTCTGAAATCAAGGGCCAACAAGACATGGAAGCTCAAAGTTATGAGCAAGAGTTAGTTTCCAACCAAGTGGAGAAGACTCTAGGTGATGAGAAACAAATGAACCAATGGGAAGAAGAGATTGGTTGACAAATTTCTGCCACAACAAAAACGTTGAGATCACAAATTGTTGAACAAAAGGCTCTTAAATGTAAGGTTCCAAGCTTCAAGCCTTTTGGGAAAGATGAGTCTCCTAAACCTCATGAGGTTAGAATTCCAAGCTGGAGCCCTCCCATGTTCCAAGAACCTACACATGAAGAACCTATAGAGTGTTCATTTCCAAGCTTTAGTGACATCTTTCTAGCACATGAACCTGTTATAGAGAAATTGCAGCCTTTCTGTGATCAACAACAACCTAGGGATTATATGGAGACAAAGTCAGTTGCAAGGGAGTAGAAGATGACAGATAGGGCCTTTGATTTTCCAAGCTTCAAGAAAGGTATGCCTTCCATGTCTACATCTGAACACTCTCAATTTCACATCCCAAGTTTTAAGGGTAAACATTCTTTCCAAGAACCTATACTTGAGGAGTTTCAGTCCACCACTCTACAAAAATAGTCTATTCAAGACAATTGTTTACTCCAAGAGACCCCTTAGGCCTCTCAAGATACTGATGTACCATGAAAAATTTCATGGACTCCACCTCCTGGCTATCAGATGCCAAGTATTTTAAAGGATACTAGTAAAGCATCAGATTAAGGACTTGTGGTAGACGAGCCTTCATTTAATGAAGAAATGGAGATTGATGCTCAACTTGAGCTCTTGGTGGATTTATTTGATGAGCTTCCCATTTTTGTTGATGAAGAAGAAGACATGCCATAACCAATGGCTAAAGGTCAATTAGGACAGAAGGATCACCATCAACAAGGGATTGACAAAGAGGAAGATGCCATGTCTTTGTTTGATGAGCTTCCTAGGTTTTTTGAGCAGGATGAGAAAGATAGAGTCATGACCACTTCTGCAATTTTGCAGCAGCTGGAGGGAATTGATCCCGAGGAAATGATAATTCATGAGCCTATAGTTATGGAGGATATTTTCCAAGGAAAGAGAATAGACAAAAACCTTGAAGAAAATTATTTTTTCAATATCATAGAAGGTTTTTGTGATGGATTATGTGAGGAATATTTGTCCCCTGGGGCAAAGGTTCAAAGTTATGTGCCTATTGAAAGAGGCCTAGTCTTGGATTTCTCTCTTCCTAAAAGTCTTATACATGAACATGAGTTGGAACCATTTCCAGACCTTCAGAAAGTTGATAGTTTTGATGAGCTCTTAGCTTGTTTAATAGAAGATGATAGTCCCCTGACCATGGAAGAGGAGTTGACATGGCTATTCATAATGAAATACAACCATGAAGATTCAGAAAATAACAAAGAGATCTCCAAGTATGTCATCTCAAGAGGCCTCCCCATCAGATACTTGGTTCAAGAAGATTTTAATGAAGCACCCTCATATGATCAATTTGAGGTGGGTAAGTTTGATACCATTTTTCAAGAGGCAATTCTATATTTCATGACATACTTTTTTGTGCCTCATGTCTTATTAGCTATCCTTATGCATACAATGCAAGATATCCTAATGAGGAAGGGTATTTATTTTAACATTCCAGTGAATGGTTTTGTTTAACCAGTTTCTATACTGGTTAGTTTAGAATAGCCTAGTTTTTCCCTGCTTTCCTCCAAGTGCTTGTGCATAGTTAGTTGTTGTTTCTGCTTATATAGTCATTTTCCCTATTTTGGTTCATTTTCCCTCCTCTTGGTTTCAATCATCCTTCTCTCTGAGAAGTTTTTGTGTGCTCAAATGTAGATTCCTATGCCCAATGGAATGTCATGAGGCCACTGGTTTTATATGTCAAGAAGGCTGACATTCAGCAAAAATTGTCAAAAATGTTACGCAAATTTCCCATCTTGTCAATTTTGGCTACAAGTGGAGTAAATGAGGCTCTCACAAGGGTAGAGCCCATCTTTTATGTTTTTGCACTAATTCCTTGTCTTTGACTTTCCCTTTGCATGTTTTTAGGTCACTAGTGTTACCCCTGGTTCATGTATTTAAAGAACTAAATGCAGATACCCCTGAAATCTCTTAAACCCTAGTCCTTTGGTGGCCCATTCTAATCTTTCATTACCTTTTTTACCACTTAAGTTATAAATTCATCATTTGTTTTAAGTTATCCATCGAGTGGGGCCAAAGTTATTTTCCTAAGTGGGTTTCTTTTCCTAAGTCCCAAAGCACTTTATTTACCCCAGGCGGCAACGAGTTCCTTTTCATCAGACGATCGTCATGATTCCTTAATCATTGAGATGAATGTTTTTATTCATTAAGGCATCATGTTTTTTGATGCGTGTCCAGTTCAGATCTGAGCTTAAAAGACAAGTTAAAGAATGATCAAGTTTCTTTTGATTGTGTGGTCAATGTTATGGCTTAAAGCCAAAGTGCTCAAGATCTATTCATTAAGCCATTAAGCTATTGCGTCACGTGGATGGTGGGGCCACCTTTATGTAGGGGTCTTCAACAAGTTAAAGGCCAATCAAGTTTAGTTTGATCAGACGTCTGGCTTAAAGAATTGAAGCCGAAGTGCTCGAGATCTATCCATCAAGCCAGTAAGGTTGAATGACATGTGTCCATGGAGGGCCAGGGTAAAGTCAGAAGGAATAAAGTAAAGACCGATCAAGTTCAGTTTGATCGAAAGGTCATCTTAAAGGATTAAGGAAAAGTTGATCAAAATCTAATGATCAAGGCATTACGCCTTATCGACACATGGAAAGTTGTCAGAGCTTGGACCCATTTATGGTAAGGTAATCTTCAAGCAATTTTATTTTGATTGTGTGGTAGGATTAAAGGATTAAAGACAAAGTGCTCGAGATCCATCCATTAAGGAATTACACCTTGAAGATACGTGTTCATGGTGGAGCCGGGCTGGTCAGACAAAGGTAAAGTAAAGCCTGATCAAGTCTTATTTGATCGAACGGATAGCGTATTGGCTTAAAGAAAAGTTTATCAAGATCTAATGTTCAAGCCATAAAGCCGTGATGACATGTGGCATGGATGACATCATGGGTCTTGGATTGAATAGGGCAGTAAAGATACATCTAGTAATAAATATCCAACACTAGGCATAATGCCTTGATGATAAAGATGAAGAAGGATAACCATTAAGGCATCGCGCCTGCATGCCGCATGGCAAATCCGATCTGGTGCTCGCAGGTAGCTTAAGGTAGATCAATGGTTGTGTTTTAAAGATAGTAAAGTTTCAAATCTGAGCCGTTGATTGGGCATTCTGCACCACCTATGACCATTTGGGTTTGAATTCAAATATTTAAATGTTGTTCTTAGGGTTTTCATGGCGGTGGAAACATTTTCAACTTGTAGACTGGGTAGATGGATCACTCTGATCTATCTGCTCAAAATAATGGTGATGGGAGTGACTTTCAAAGATATATCTAATATTTTGAGATATTTCCCAAGTGCATTGACGAGAAGACTTGACTTTTTTAGGGTTTCTATATTATTTAGTGAGAATCTATTATAACCCTAATTCTACCCTAACTGATCGATGGATTGACTCCCGAGCCTGTGTGCTAGGGGAGGTTGTATATAAGTCATTTTTTGTTCTTTTGTAAATAGGTTTGGATCATGTAAGAAATTTTCTGTGACATTTTCTCTGTCCTCAAGCTTTTCATGTGTCTATAATTCTCAGTCTTCCAAGGCTTATGTAGGACTTTCTATGGTATTTTTCCCACCCATCAGGTTATCATGCATTTTGGGATTCTTTTGAAGCATAATATAGTGGCTAATATTAGAGAAATCTTGGAGTTCTTGAGCCTTCTTTCTTTCTACATCTCTATGCACTATTGTGGGTGATTTGGTTTAGATAATATAGTGGATTTTGTTCATCCCTTGTTACCTTGTCTCATTCATGTGCCTATTTTCTCGAGTGGATGTCTGTTTGCAGGTCATAGTCTGTGTCTATTCCATTGAATATGCTATTTTTTGTGAAATCTTTTATTTCCTTGAATAACCTCTTTTCATTTCAGACATCTCTATAAAATACTTATGCAAGCCTATTCAGGAAGTTGTGTTCTCCTAGATCCAGGAAATTTAATGCTAGTTTTGGTCATTATGTTATGATTCAAGTTACCTTAGGTGCATCACCTAGTAGGTTAAATTTGCTTTTAAGTCATTTACCTTCAGTTCTCCTTCTATCCTTTTTCCTTCCAAGTTTACATTTCATGTTAAAAGAGAGAATAAGGTGATTATCCAAGAGGAACTAACCTAGAATATAGAGGCTTCACTTCAGTTAGCAGAGGTCCCACAACCTAGAAGTGATTCTCATGTTATACTAGGTTTTTAGGCTCAAGCGCTTAGCAAGGTGAAAAATTTAGTGTATAACAATTGCTACAACTACAATAAGTATGGTCATATTGCTTATGATTGTAGATCTAGATCCAACAGTAGATCTAGTAGTGTTGATGGTTACTATTATAATTGCAACAAATATGGTCACAAAGCTAATGAGTGGAGGACAAGATTTGACAATCAAAGGTCACAAGTGAATTGGGAAAGACTTTATCAAAGAGAGGCAAATGAATGTCACTTTCCCAATTTGTGGTAACTATGGACACTTAGCTATGCATTACAAAATGAGGAATCTAAGAGGTAATGCTGGACCTTGGAAGCCAATCGGTATGGCCTATTTATTTGTCATAAGATTGGACATTTAGCAAGGAATTTTAAGTCAAGGAACCAATCATTAAATCGGTCAAGCAATCAGAAAAGGAAGCAGATTGTGAATGGAGAATAAGTTAGGAATGAGATGAAAAAAGTTTGGAAGAAGAAAGAAGATACTCAATCATCAGAGAAATATAAATCTCCATTGGGTGTGGAGAATTCATCATCAAACTAAGCTACCATATGTCTTAGGTGAAGCAATCATTATTGAATCCATATTTTGGACCCCCTGAAGGTGTGTGGTAAGATCTATCAGTATGTTAAGATGCATTTAGGATTTTTGGAATGTATTATGAAGTTTTTAATGAATTCTATGATGTTTTGATCATCAGTGTTGAATTTTTGAGTCAATTGGTGAAAGAGTCAGCTCAACCGGTAAGTGCATTTATTGCATGTGAGTGAAGGTAGATAAAAAGGTATTTTTGGATATCATTCCCACCTTGCGTATTGTGTAAGAGGTTATGAAATTAAAGGTGAATTTTTTGAAGTTTTTGTTGTGATTCAAGAAGCAAGAAACGATTGTGTGTGCTGATCTACAAGAGAAAATTTATCGGTATTCCTCATTTTTGTCAAAAAAATCCATAGTCTGCAAACTGTTTAAGGTATTTGTCATATAATTGTTTACATTGTTGGAAATTTGAGATGGATACACCAAATTTGATAGATATAACAAAGATACCATCACCGGTATTTAAGTTACATCCTTTTAAGTCTATGGAAAATGATCTAGCAGGTGCATTATCTAGCGTTCCCTAAGAAGTTTTACATGTAGAAGATGTAAGATCTTTCATTCATTGTAAACTAGAACATTTATGGTCAGATGCAATTCATGATTAGTATAATGAAATGTATGATGATAACATGGTACTAAAGGAGGAGCGAAAATAGATAGAAGAAAAAGGTTTTCATTATGCAAACAACTATCCTGATGAGTTTGAGGAAGAGAAGGTTGGGTTTTTCTTGAGAAGAATCCATGACCAGTTCATGTGGCTGGACAGACCGCATAAAATCACAAAGGAGGTCATTCATGTTGTTACTTTCCTATGCTCAAATGGTAGTGTACATGTTCTTCACACCATTCCAAAGGAAGAAGAAATCAGACTAACAAAGTCAAGATGGTATGGTCATGTAATGACTATTAATGATATATTTGATAAAGAGGTGAAGTATTATGCTATGATTACCAGTTACAAATTTTATCACTCTAGCAGGTTGAATAACATAACTGGTAGTGCTATTCATACAACACATATGATAATGAAGGAGAATGAAGACTATGATTTAGAAAAATTCATGAGGGAACAATTGGTGGTGAACCTGGAGAAGATAAAGAAAGATAAAAGGCAAAAATTCAAATATGGCCAGGTAATCATGTGTTTATTCTTCTATTTTCATAACATGTTTCCTTGAATAGGGAATATCACTTGGATAAATGATGCTCCAGTATTCATTCAGATTAACAACTGCATTAAGTTGTTGGGTAATAGATTCACAAGCACAGTTTGGGGTTATTTGAAAGATTTTCAAAAGAAAATGTAGGATGGAAATAGTTGAGCCCATAACTTCATGGGTAATGCCCATGTGATATGAAGTGGAAGGAGATATATCATCTTTTCATGTGAACAACCTATTGGCTCAACTGGTAGACCCTAAGACACCAAGATTTGGAAGTTATGAAGAAAAATCTCTCAAAGTTCACAATGATTTAACGAAACCTACAATTGAAAGGAGATTAAGGAAAGACATTGACACATTCATGATGAAGAAAGGATTCACTAAAGAACAGTTGTAGAATATTAGAGCAAAGCATGCTGCAAAATAAGTTGGCACATCTAAAGCAACATAAGTTAAAGTTGAAGAAGTGGGTGCAACCAGTAGTGCCCCAACCAGTACATAGACCAGAAGCTCCACTCAAGTAAAGAAGGAGAAACCTTCTCCTTCGGTCATTACAAAGAAGAAACCTAGAGTAAGTGCAAATCCAAAGGAAACTATAGTAAAGGAGAATCCTAGCACTACTAAGGTGACATGGAAGAGGAAGAAGGAACAAGCTCAAAGAAAGAAGAAAGGGGCATATGAAGAAATCAAGGACACTAAATCAAAAAGTGAGCAGAAGGTTCTTAAGGCAGAAGGAAAGAAATAAAAATTAGCAAGCGCCCCTACAACTAAGTTTGTTAAAGGTAAATATGATAAAATTGATTTTATAAAGTTTATATCTATTGAAAACATAGTGTTTAAAGTGAACAGTCATGGTGTGTCGATTGGATTCAAAAAAATTTATGATAAGGTGAATGAACAAGACAAAATATTGATTGAAGATGTTGTAGTTTTCAGTATGCATAGATTAAGAAAAGAATCTATGGAAATGCAAGGTAAAATCCCTACAACTTTGTATGATTTAATTAATGCTAGGTGGAAGCATGCAATTTCAAGAGATAGAGAGTTGGTCAAACATTATTTGTTGAGTTTAATGCCCAATTATACTATAGAAGAGATAAAGAACAAAGTTAAAGAGGTAAGACCCCTACTAGAGACAAGAACTAGAGCTACAAGGTTGATGATTGGAGAAGTTCAATTGGAAAAGGATGAAACTAAGGATAACTTGAGAGAACACTTAGGTTTGAAGAAATACACAAGTGGAACAACTCCCATGAATATTGTTGAGGAGACAATAAAAGAGAAGAAGGATGATTCAGTGGTCATACAAACTGTCGAAGGTTTCAAGATTGATAATGTGCAAGTTACACTTGATGAAATTGATAGTAAAATAGTTGTTCCTATCATGGAGGTAAAGACTGACCCATTAGACACTCAAGAACCTCATACATAGGCTAAAATTAAAAAGGAGGATGATACAATGAGAACATGTATCGGTTAGGGTAAGACATATAATATTCAAGGAAAAGACACTACCAATGTGCAATCACAAAAGAAGGAAAAGGAAAAGGAAGATACAAAAGTTAACATCATAGGGAAACAAGTACAAGAAGAAGAAGTTTTTGAAAAGGATAAAAGTGGAGATAAGGTCATTGTTCCAACAAATTCTGAGATAAAGCTTGATGAGGACTTAGCACTTAAAGGATAGAATGATTTTAGTGCAATGAGCACTGAGGAGATGATCAACATTGTTGTTGTAATTAAGTCAAAGGCAAAGAAAAATTTGATGGAACAAGATTCTTAGGTAATTGCTATTGCATGAGACTTATTTTAAGAGTTATTGAGAATTGCTACATATGATGAAAAGGCTAGACCCATAGATCAATTATCCCATCTAGTAGCTACAATTGGTGAAGAGTTGAAGAGTATAAAAGATGCAATAGTTTTGAGGGAAGAGAAGGCATATGAGAATAAAATATCAGAGAAGTTAGGTTAGTCAATTATCACTGATAATAACAATCACAAAATCTATTTAACAAATGAAGAGTGCATTGACTGAAGGTACAAATTTTTTGAAGTGTATTTCAGATTTTTCTCAATTTTTGAAGGATTTGGAAAGGGAAAAGAGTGAAGTTCAATAAGATCTTAGGCTACTCATATCCAATATTGATTCCCAAAATAAATTTGTTACAATATTTTTTTGGAAAAGTGAGTAATATCAACACTAATTTGAGAGCCAATTAGTATGAACAAGAAAAGAGGATTGCTAATTCATCACAGTTGCAAATTTTATTAATATCGAAGCTATAAGTCTTGCAATAGTGAGTGAAGGAGGCATAAACAATTTTGGAATTCCCAGATGTGTGTACTAGTGATGGATGGGAAGAGATATCATTTTTGTTAAGTGGGAAAATAGCTACAATGAAATTTCTCCTGAAGACATGTGACAATGATCTACAAATGTTGAAGGTCAACTTTAGTGATATTTTGAGTAGAATTTAATTAGGTAGTTACTACTCCATATTAATAAAACTTTGACACTTTTTGTCATACCTTTTTCATTGTTGTCAAAGGGGGAGATAATGTAATGTAATGATGTACTTGAGACAAAATTTGGATAAGTTCATTTTGTAAGGGTTAAGGGTTGTAGTATACATGATTGTAATTCCTAGGGGGATCTTTGAGAATTATTTTACTAGAAATTTCATGTTTTATTTTTCTAAGTGTTTCTATCAATGCCAAAGGGGGAGATTGTTTGCATTTGGTGAAGATGATCTATGTTTTGATCATAGTATTATATTGATGTATTTTCATTGTTGGCATCATGATTTATTGGAGATGAGAGGTCAATCATACCGATGGTGATGGAGATTCAATTAAAGAATTGACTATGTTTATAATCAATCGGGTAAAGAACAATGAGCGACACTAAGGTGATTGAATCTAGATTTGGAGATCAATTTAAGGTGTGATATCATGAAATTATCATCTACAAAGGTATATCTACCTATGTCTATGATTGCATTGGTTAGTTTGAAGAATTGATCAAGTTATTGAATATTCAAGTGACATTGGCAGGAAGAATAGAGGACAATAAGAACAAGTTTGATTTGATAAATTTACCGACCAGTTTAACTTTAGTTAATAATTGTTTGTGACGCAATTTATGTTATATTAACTTTATTGGGTTGACCAATGTGTTTTGGGGGGATCCAATTTTAATTTAGGTCAGCTGGAAAAATGTTTTAGTTTAAAGGATGACTTGTATAACTTGTTATAAAAGAAGGATGAAATTATGATTTAGGGTTACAGTTTTAGATGTTGCAATTGGAGTTGATTATTTTTTTGAGTTGGTTGATGTCTAAGGTGGTGTAGTGATTAGAGCTGAAGTGGATCTATTAGACAGAAAGGTCATATTCAGATCAGAAATTCTTGAGTCTATCTCAAGGCAAGCCTTAATAGTTTGCAAGTTAAAACCCTTTAACAATATCACTCCTAATAGGGTGGACAGGATCTTAACAAGATCTAAAGTGTAAAATCCTCCAACCAAGTAACTATTAGAAGGAGTTTTCAATCTCTTAATATAGTAGTCTTTAACATGACTTGTTAGCTTCTAACCAGGCTAAAATACTCTTAATCGCGTATACCCCTAACAGGGTGATTGCTGTTGATGACAATTTTTCAATTGTGTATTGTCATTGATGTTACACATGTATATGCAATTATGTAGTGATGTTACACAAATGTCTACAGTCAAACCAAGCACAATTAGTGTATGCCAAGTGAATCTCAGTGTTCTTCGAGTTCATTCAGGTATTGAAGAATTTCAGTGTTGAGCGAGTTCACTCGGGCATTACAGTGTTGGTCGGGCGTTGAAGAATTTCAGTGTTGACCGAGTTAAACAGTTAGTGTCATCCAACTAACAGATGATTACATTTATGTTTAATTGGGCATATGAGGCCAACAAATTTGAGTTTTATTATTTAGTTGGAAGGTCATAGAGGTCAACTTGACAAGGTCTATTATATATATATATAAGGTCAAGTTTGGATTGAGAGTGTGTGTGAAACTAATTGAATTAGTGGATGAACATGATATGAAGAGAAGAGGTGAAATCATATGGGATTCTGATTTAAGATAGATCATACAGATAGAGTTGTAATATAACATTTGATCAGCGAGGATCTAGTTTACAAACAAAGCAAGATCTGAATCAGCAAAGACAGTTGCATATACAATCAAGTCAATCCATTGTTACTTTCTAACAATTGTAGCAGTGATTCAAATCTCTTAACAGAGTAGACTTAACAATATTTTGTAAATCCTCTCACAAAGTGACATTTCTATATTGAAGTGTTTGAAGACCTCTAACAAGGCCACTCCTTCCAGGGTGATTAAATCCTCTAACAGGGTCACACCTAACAATGTGTTATTGTAACCTTTAATAGGGTTGGCTCCTAATAGGGCTCACTTCAGAAGAGTGAAAATCAGTAACTAGTTGTAATTGGTGGTTTTTCACATATTGGGTTTCCATGTTACATCTTGGTGTTATCTGTGTACATTTCATTTTCTTTATGGTTTATGTTTTTGCAAATTAATTACTAAAGACAATCATAGTTAATATCTTAAGATTTTCTATGTTAAACGAGTGACAGTGAAATATCTATGTTGACCTCAAGAAAAAGTGACTGATTTGTTTAAGACATCTAAGGGACTTGGATTTGTTTTTTTAGTAACTGATTTAGCCCTTCCCTCTCAGTTACTCATCTCATTTCCAACAATTGGTATCAGAGCATCAAGTTCTTGCAAGGAAGGTTTAAAGGCCTAAGCTAAAGATCAGAGATGTTTTATAGAAGGGAGATCCCCAAGCTTAACAAAGACAAATGTCAAACATGGAAGGAGATGATGAAGCTACATTTATCTACTATTGGAGATAGTGGTCTACAATTCCTGGGTAACAAATATGTGGAACCACCAGTACCTTTGACTATGGAACAGATGGTGGATAGGAAGAATCATAATATAATGATGATTGATATAGCTTCTTCACTCAGCTACTCAGAATTTGATGAAGTCAAGGATTGCTCTATTGCCTTTGATATGTGGAAAAAATTGCATGATATCCATGGAGGTGATGCAAATGTAAAGAGAGCCAAAGCAGAAAGTCTCAGAGGTCACTTTGATATGATGAAAATGAAAGAAGGAGAAAACATTAAAAAATATAGTGACAAAATCAAGAAAAGTGTAAGTGCCATCAGAGAAATAGGTGGAACAATTGAAGATACTACAGTGGTTAGTAAGGTATTGAGAACTTTACTTCCTATCTATGCAATTAGAGTTTCAACTATTCAAGAGATGAGGTGCAGTAACAATATATCTCTAGATGCATTGATTGGAAGGCTATCATCATTTGAGCTGGAGAATTTTGACAATTATTATCCTAGCACTAGCAATCTTGAGTCTACATTCAAATCTAAATTGAACCTTGGAAAGAAGAATAGATACTCTAAAAATAAACAGACTGATAGTGACACTGATGACAAAGACATGGAAATAATTGAAGCACTACTTGCAAGGAGAGATGCAAAAGGAAAAGGACAGTACAAAGGAAGAATACCATTGATTTTCTTTTCATGTAATGAGGTTGGTCACATTGCTGCTAAGTGTCCTAACAAAGATGACAAAGATGAGATAAAGTTCAAAAAATATAAAGGCAAGAAAGATTTCAATAGTTACAAAAACTACAAGGACAAAGGTAAGAAATCTTGTTATATTGCTAAAGATTCTGATAGTGATGAAGATGAAGATGAAATGGTTTACATTGCTATTAAGGATGAGTTAGATAATGAAGATGATGAAAATATTGCACTGTTCTCTCAGATTAGCAAAAATGACAACTGGATAATTGATAGTGGTTGTTCTCACCACATGACTGGTGATAAAATTTTTTTTGAAACTCTTCAGAACTATGATGGTGGGACTGTCAGTTTTGGGAATAAAAAACCTTGTTATGTGAAGGGAAAAGGTTGTATTACTCTAATTGAAGGATTAAAATGTGATAATGCTTATTGGGTTGAAGGACTAAGGAGAAATCTACTAAGTGTGGCACAAATGAATAATATTGGTCTCAAGGTAGAATTTATGAATGGTAAGGCCAAGCTCCTGGATGGTAAAGGAAACCTAATCGGAACTGGAAAGCAAACAAAAGGTAATCTATTCTATCTTGATCTCAATGAAAGTTCATGTTTTATTGCACAAGTAGAAGAAAGCTGGTTATGGCATAAAAGGCTGTGTCATGTGAACTTTGATAACCTGGTTAACATAAGCAAGAACATAAGAGTAAGATGTATTCCTATTTTAAAGAAACCTGAATTAGAAACATGCAAACAATGTCAAATTGGGAAGATGAGAAAATCTAGTTTCAAGAGAAAGAACTATAATACTGAAGAAGTCTTGGAATTGGTACATACTGATCTGTGTGGACCAATTGGAAAAACAAGTTACACTGGAGAGAAGTATTTCATTCTATTTTTTGATGATCATACCAGAATGATGACTGTTATGTTTCTCAAAGAAAAATCAGAAGCTTTTTATAAATTCAAATGGTACCTTGCCAGAGTTGAAAAGGAAACATGAAAGAAACCGAAGTGCCTAAGATATGATAGAGGAGGAGAATTTATTTCTAATGAATTCAATGAATTTTGCAATGAAAGAGGAATAAAGAGACAAGTATCCGCCCCTGGTACACCACAACAAAATGGAAAAGAAAAAAGAAGAAACAAATCCATCATGGATTGTGCAAGAACCTTAATGATTGAAAAGAATGTTGCTACCAAATACTGGAAGGAAGCCATCAACACTGCAATTCACACCTTGAACAGAGTTCAAATGAAGAAAGGTACCGAGAAAACACCTTTTGAATTATGGTATGGCTATAAACCTAATGTTCATTATTTCAAAGTATTTGGAAGTAGATGTTACATCTTAAAAGAAGCAAGAAATTGAAAATTTGATGTAAAAGGAGATGAAGGCATATTCCTAGGCTACTCATGTAAAATCAAAGCATATAAATGTTTGAATCTTGCTACTCACAAAGTCATAGAAAGTGCACATGTAAGAATTGATGAGTTTGCAGAAAGATGTGAAGAACAAAGTAGTAAAGAGCCTGAGGACTATAGAAATTTTGTGTACTATGAACCTGATACTATACCTAAGACACAAGCAATGGTAATTGGACAAAAATCTTGTCAACCATTGAATTCATTAGTACAAAATCTATTACAAACTGTGCAACCCAAGCTTCTAGCAAAGAAAATCGAGTCTCAGACAGAGGGACCCGAGTCGCAGACAATGACACCTGAGTCTCAGACAGTGGAACCCGAGCATCAGACAGAAGAACATGACATAATATTTGATCATGGTGAACATAGTGGTGTAAGCCCAAAATCAATAAGGAAGGATCTTGTACTTTCCAAATATGTCAAAGGCATCATGCACCTGAATAAATAATTGGAGATCAGATAGAAGGTACAATGACAAGGAACAAAATTAAAGGTACATGTTGTCTTAGTGAAATTGAATCTAGATCTATCAATGATGCATTGAATGATGAAAGTTGGATAGAAGCAATGAATGAAGAAATTGAGAAGATAGAAAAGAACAAGACCTGGACTCTTATACCTAGACCAAAAGACAAGAATGTAATTGGTACTAAATGGGTTTTTAGAAAAAGGATGAATGAAAAAGGTGAATTTTCTAGAAATAAAGCCAGATTAGTATGTAAAGGATATGATCAAGAAGAGGGTATTGATTATGGATAAACTTTTTCTCCTATTGCAAGACTTGAAGGAGTCAGAACTCTTCTGGCATATGCTACACACAAAGGATACGAGGTATATCAAATGGATGTAAAATTTGCATTCTTGAATGGAATCCTAGAAGAAGAAGTCTATATTGAGCAACCTGAAGGCTTTGTAGATCCTAATAAGAGGAATATGGTATGCAAACTGTACAAAGCCTTGTATGGATTGAAACAAGCCCCAAGAGCCTAGTATGAAAGACTGCATGGTTATCTAGTAAGTATTGGATTTCATAGAACTAATGATAATAGTAGCTTGTACATCAAAGAAGGCCCTAAAGACAATATACTATTAGCAAAGATATTTGTTGATGATATATTATTTACTGGATATGATGATTTATGCAAAGCATTCTCTATAGCTATGAGTAAGGAATTTGAGATGTTTATGTTTGGTGAGATCAAATTCTTTGTTGGTTTACAAGTTCAACAGATGAAGGATGGTATCTACATTACTCAGTCAAAATACATCAAAGAGATACTGAAGAAATTTGGAATGGAAGATTCCAGACCAGTTGGGACACCTATGTCTACTAGACATAAGTTTTCTAAGGATGATGACTCAAAGGAGGTAAATCATACTACCTATAGGTCCATGATTGGTAAACTATAATATGTTGTTCACACCAGACCTAATATTACATTAGCAGTTGGTATTGTTGCAAGGTTTTCAGCTAATCCTAAAGAAAATCATTTGATGGCTATCAAAAAGATTATGAGATACCTTAAAGGTAATGAAGATTATGGATTATGGTATAAGAAAGGAGGAAAATTTGACTTAAGGACTTTTACTGATGCTGATTGGGCATGAAGTGTTGATGACAGGAAGAGCACAAGTGGTGGAGCATTCTTTCTTGGAAAGAGGTTAGTCTCCTAGACTAGTAAGAAACATAACTACATTTCTCAGTCTACAGCAGAGGCAAAGTATGTTGCTGCAACAATCAATAGTTCAAATATCATATGGTTCAAACATCTATTGTCATGTATGAAGGAAGAAATAAAAGAACCAGTTGTTATTTACTGTGACAAAACTAGTGCTATTAACATTTCAAAGAACCCTATGATGCATACCAAGACAAAACATATTGCAATAAAGTATCATTTCTTGAGAGAATTGGTTCATAAAAAAGAAGTAAGGTTGGAATATGTGAATACTAAAGAACAAGTTGCAGACATATTTACCAAGCCTTTACCTAAGGATGCATTCCTGTATCTCAGAGGAAAGCTATGGGTGATTCCCCTAACTGAGGCTTGCTAAAGAATAGTTTAGTGATGCATCAAATGAGCTATAAAATAGATCAAACATGTTGATGCAGATCATTAGAGCTCATTGCATATGAATTAGTACATTTGGGTACATTACAACTAGATTTTGGTGTCTTTGGCATTGGTTGTCAAAGAGGGAGAGATTAATGATGTCATAATGATCAGTGAAAGAGGAAGAGATTACTGTATGACAGTAAAGATTACTGATGGATAGATTGATGATAGAGGGAGAACTTTATCAGAGACAAAGACAGATGTAAGAGGGAGAATTTTATCTCAGTTATTGTTGACAGGAGTCTTATGAATGTGAATCATAATGAAGCTAAAGACATTAATGAAATTTGATTCATCTTACTATTGCTCTAAAATTCTTTGTATTATGACATGTTGTGTTGCCATCAATGCTAAAAAGGGAGATTGTTGATGAAAATTATTCAATTGTGTATTTTCATTGATGTTACACATGTATATGCACTTATGTAGTGATGTTACACAAATGTCTATAGTCAAACCGAGCATAGTTAGTGTATGCCAAGTGAATCTCAGTGTTCTTCGAGTTTAGTCGGGTATTGAAGAATTTTATTGTTAACCGAGTTCACTCGGGCATTACAGTGTTGGTCAGGCGTTGAAGAATTTCAGTGTTGACCGAGTTAAATAGTTAGTGTTGTATGCACCCTAAAATGGTCGCCTAGACTTTGGGCCCCATTTTATTATTTTATCAATTTATCAAATCCCTGAATCAATATTTTCAAATATCAACAACATCAATTATATCAATTTCCTTGATAAAATCATAATCAATTCAATATTTCCTAAGGTTTGAGCCTTATTTAATTTAAAAGAGAAATAAAAATATCATTTAATTAAGAGAACATGCTCTCTTTTAATTAATTAAAAATCTCTTTTAATTAAATAATAAAATCACTTTATCTTAAGCCTTTATTTAAATAAAAGGAATTT
The DNA here is from genome assembly GCA_018584345.1 of Thuja plicata. Classification (NCBI taxonomy): domain Eukaryota; kingdom Viridiplantae; phylum Streptophyta; class Pinopsida; order Cupressales; family Cupressaceae; genus Thuja; species Thuja plicata. The sequence continues at coordinate 6,919,419 of MU227491.1, read as the reverse complement.
CCTCCTCTTTTATTTAAATAAAAAATCCTCACTTTTCTTCTTATCCTATGTTGCACAAATAAAGCATTATTCTTATTTTATAAAAAGGAAAAAAACACAAAAGTCAACTCCTTTTTTCCTATTGGAGGATATTTGTGCACAAGGATCAAGCTTCCTTTTTTCTCCACCCTTGATTAAGACTTTTGCCTCTTAATCTCAATGGTCCATTTCATCTCACTTCTTATAAAAGGAGAGCTCT
>MU227491.1:6850690-6903776 GCA_018584345.1 Thuja plicata | reverse complement strand
GAGGGGGGGGGGGGGGTGAATCAGTGGCCTCAAAAATATTACAATAATTCAACCCAAAAACTTAGTACCACAATATTAAGCCTCTAGTTATCTTTAGTCCTACAAGATGAATGCCTTTAAACAATCTTAACAAATAACTACTGCTCAGAGTTCACTGTTAAACCTTATTCTTATTGTTTACCGATTAGCAGTCTTTCATTTACTGAAAAACAATAAATTGCTTAGTGTATACCGATCAATCCAAGATTAGTTATGTGTAATAAAAAACACTAAAGTAATGACTCATCAACACATTGACACATGGATTTTTAACATGGAAACCCTATTAAGGGGAAAACCACTTGGGACCGGTAACCCAAAATTTTCACTCTTCTGAAGTGAGCTCGGTGAAGAGCCAACCCTGTTAAAGGTTAAAAACACACTATTAGGTGTGACCTTGTTAGAGGATTTAAATAGAATAGTTTGTCACTTGATATCAGACATCTCTATGCTACCTTCTGTGACCAAACCCAGTGTAGTTTTTCAAATAGTATCTGGCATCTCATGCTATCTTCATGATCAATATTTTTTATACTCCTTGGGATGTATCTCAATATAGAAAGGATTGTTAATTCTTGTTTGGTTAAGAGACTCTCTGAATCAATGGTTAAACTGAAATAGTAAATGTTCTGTTCACATATACAACTATACTTTTCAGATTTTTAGATCTATTGTAAGCTCATTATACCTTTCTGATCAATGTATATTTTCAATACCTTTGCTCCACTTCTTTCTACTCAGTGATGTTGTGCTTCTTTGTTGCTCGGTGTCCTCAAAATTATTTAGCTCTTTCCTCAGCTTGATTGATCAGGCCTGTATGAAGTTGTTCTTCATCAGTTTCTCTTCAGCATCCTTTTTCTCTATTCACTCCCCTAATTCATAATGAATTAGATTATCTCTTTATAGACATGATATCACCATTTCTCACTTCTTGATTTTCTTGTTCTTGGTGTGATACGCAATTTCAGCCGATCTTTGCTTTTAAAGATTTACTTCAATTTTATCCCATAGATTTCTCCTTGACAACTAGAATAAAACAACTTTAAATATTTTACTTATCTCTGGCTTTAACTTGTCGATGAAAACAATGTTAACAACTAGTTAACTCTATCTTTAGCTCTTTCCAACTAAGTGTTTTGTTGTTTCTGAACTTCAGTTCCTTTCGGTGTTTTAACTCTTGTTAGCTTTGGTCAACACTTCAATTCTCCTCGGGCATCTCCATCAGAGTTGTCTGTCCGTCGGGGTTGTCTGTCCGCTGGGCATCACTGTGAAGTTCTTCTTGTTGGTAATGCTTGTGGTTCTGATCATCGATAATGCTTGTCAGGTTTCTTTCTCGGGCATCACTATGAATTTACTTTTAGTTTTCTCTATCCGTCGGGGTGCACTACCCGTCGGTGTTTGTAGTCACTTAGTGAATGCTGATCTTTTATGCATTACTGAAAGCATAATCTTTATCTCTCTAATTCTCTAAAGTCTTTGACACTTTGTATATGACCAATTAGATTATATCAAGTTGACATCAATGACAATACAATCCATTAACTGATTTAATGTCTTGCATTATCTTTTTGCATTTCGGTGATCAACTTAACATCTTCAAAAATTCAATCAGTTATATGTCATCAATCTCTCCCTTTGTCATTGATGGAAACACACTACATTATCACACTATATTATTTATAATACAATATAAAATTTATCAGGTTTATATTTCATCAATCTCTCTCATATCTTTTGTTCTATAACCAATACAAATATCTGGTTCTTGGTAAGCTCATATAGATTAGATTTGTTTCTTGCAGAGTGTCTTCTTCAATCTTTAATCCCTTTACTGGATATATGTATCAGCTTTTAATTATTTCTCTGATATGTGCTTTGCCTTGACTTTTCCTCTCCTTGATCATCTCTTTTTCCTTTGACAACAATCTCTCCTTTAGTATGTATTCTCTCCCTCATGTTACTTCTCTCCCTTTGATGGATATTTCATATGTAATCTCTCCCTTTGGATAATGATTAACTCTCCCTTTGAATCCTTAAGAACATCTCTTTGTGGATAATGAATAATATCTCCCTTTGAAAATAATGCCAAAGTAAATTTTAACTATGCCAAAGTTATATCCTTTCGACTTTTTATAATATACTCCTTGAATTTCCCTATCCATTAGCAATACAGTTCTGTATTAGCCAAAATTATATTTGGTGTTCAGTGCAAATTTGTACCTTGGTGTGTACAGATGTATCTTTGCAGTCCATTTTTCTTACTTTCATCAACATGAATGATCTTCTGATTGTGTGTAGGATGATGCAAAATCCTAGTCAGCTTACTAACTGATAGACAATGGTTGGACCCCTAGTCTCTATCTTAGGTACTCAAATGTATCCTTCGTAATGGCTTTGTGAATATATTAGCTAATTGTTCCTTTGATTGAACATATTCTAGTATCACTTATTTTTCTTGCACGTATTCTCTTAAGTAGTGATACTTGATAGCAATATGCTTAATCTTAGCATGCATGAATGGATTCTTTGATATGTTTATTACACTGGTATTATCACAATAGATAATCACTGGTTCAATAATGTTCATATTCATACCTTCTAGTAATTGTTTGATCCATGCAATATAGGAGAAATTTGCAACAGAAACCACATATTCTGCTTCTGCAGTAGACTGTGAGATGCATCCTTGCTTCTTTCTGATCTGTGTGACAAGTCTATCACCCATGAAGAATGATCCTCTGGTTGTGCTCTTTCAATCATCTAACTTTCTAGCCCAATCGACATTTGTATAGACTTGAAGCTCAAATTTTCCATTTTTTTTATACCATAATCCATAGTCATTGGTGTTCTTTAGATATCTTAAAATTCTCTTGACAACAATCATGTGTGATTCTTTGGGATTAGCAGAGAATCTTACAACTATCCCAACTGCATGTGCTATATATGGTCTGGTATGAACAACATACATTATTTTGGCAATCATTGATCTATACAAGGTATGATTTACCTCATTTGATTTGTCTTCTTTTGTCAGCTTACATCCGGTTGCCATAGGTGTTCCACCTGGCTTGGAATCTTCCATCTTGAATATCTTCAACACTTCCTTGATGTATTTGGAATGAGTGATATATATGCCTGCATCTTGTTGAAGAATCTATAGACCAAGAAAGTATTTGATCTCTCCAAACATAGACATTTCAAACTCTTTTCTCATTTCATTAGCAAATGATTTACATAACATTTAATTTCCCCCAAATATGATATCATCAACAAATATTTCAGCAATCAGAATATTACCATCGGTATCTTCTTTTAAGTATAGATTATTATTTTCACTTGTATTTACAAATTCAATGCTTATGAGATAGGAGTGAAGTATTTCATACCAAGATCTAGGTGCTTGTTTCAATCCATACAAGGCTTTATGTAATCTACATACCATGTTTCTCTTCTCTGTATCAACAAACCCTTCTGGTTGTTCAATGTATACCTCTTCTTCTAGTATTCCATTTAGGAATGCAGATTTGACATCCATCTGGTATACCTTGAATCATTTGAATGTAGCATAAGAAAGTAATATTATTACTCCTAGTATAGCAATGGGTGCAAAGGTTTCACCATAATCAATACCTTCTTCTTGTGCATACCCATTGCATACTAACCTTGCTTTATTTCTTATGACTTCTTCATTCTCATTCAGCTTGTTTCCTAATATCCATTTGGTACCAATGACATTCTTGTCATCTGGTCATAGTAATAGTGTCCATGTACTATTCTTCTCAATCTTTTCTATCTCTTCATTCATAGCACTGACCCATTCTTCATTCTTAAGTGCAGTATTAACAGATTTAGGCTCAAAATCACAAAGTAAACACCTAGTGTTTAGTGACTTACTTTTTGTTCTCATTCAATCCTTCTTGTCTCCTATGATCTAATTATATGGATGATGTCTTCTGACATACTTGGCAATTTTCAGTTCAGCTCTTTGTCCATCATTCTGATCATCATCTTGACCTTCATTCTGATCTCCATCATTTAGAATATCATCTTGAGTATTTTCCTGATTTTTTTGTAATTGCAGCCTGATGCTCGGCTGCAATGTTCTGTTGCTCAGGAGTGATACACTATTTCTCGGGTAGATTGTTAGGTTCTTCATTGTAAACAAACCTGTTGTAGTCTTCTGGTTCTTTTCTTCTTTCCTTATCATTCTTTTATGCAAATTCATCTATTCTTACATTTGCACTTTCAATGATCTTGTTAGAGGACTTGTTAAGACATTTATAAGCCTTGCTTTTGGTGGAATACCCTAGAAATATACCTTCTTCACTTTTGGAGTCAATCTTTCCATTTCTATCATATTTCAAAACATAACATTGACCACCAAAATTTTTGAAGTAACCTACATTGGGTGTGTAACCATACCAAAGCTCATAGGGTGTCTTCTTTGCGTCCTTCTTCAATTGTACTCTGTTCAATGTGTAGACAACAATACTAACATCTACCCTCCATAAAGTTTTAGTAATGCTTTTCTCAATCATCAATGTTCTTGCACAATCAACAATGGATATGTTTCTTCTTTCAACAATTCCATTTTGCTGTGGTGTTCTTGGTGCAGAAACCTATTTTTTAATTCCATGCTCATTACAATAGTTAGTGAATTCATCTGAAATAAATTCCCCTCCTCTATTTGATCTTAAGAATTTCAATTCCTTACCACTTTGTTTTTCTACCATAGCCTTGTACCATTTAAACATCTTGAATGCTTCTGATTTATCTTTTAAGAACATAACTGTCATCATTCTAGAATAATCATCTACAAAGAGAATGAAATACCTATCACCATAGTAACTCTTTTTCCTCATGGGTCCACATAGATCAGTATGGACTAATTATAGAATTGCATTAGATGTATGGGCTTTACTCTTGAAACTAGACTTTGTCATCTTACCTTTTTGACAATTCTTGCACATGATATGCTCGGGCTTTGACATGCTCGGTAATCCTCTTACTCTTCTTTTGTTTCTTATATTTATCATATTGTCAAAATCACATGGCATAGTCTTTTATTCCATGACCATATGTCTTCATTTCTAGCCATCAAACAAGTGGTGTTAATGTCATCAAGATAGAAAAGGTTACCTTTTGTTGGTTCACTAGTTCCGATCAACCTTCCCGATTCATTGAAGATCTTTGCCTTCTTATTTGTCAAATGCTACTCGGTGACCTATGTTATTCAGATGTGAAACACTCAATAGATTATAATTAGGTCCTTTTACCCAGTAGGAATTTTCACATTTGATCAGGTTGTTCAACATTATGGTTCCTTTACCTTCAACTGGACAAGGTGTGTCATTACCCATTCTTACTGATCCACCATTATAGTATTCAAAAGTTTCCAAATTTTATTTATCACTGGTCATGTGGTGAGTGTAGCTACTATCTATAATCCATACATCATTCTTACTAACCTTGGATATGAGTGCAGTCTCTACATACCTTTTGTCTTTGTCTGAATCATCCTTCGTAGATATAAATACTATCTCGATGTCTTCATCAGATTCAACTAGGTAACAAGCTTTCTTCCCTTTGTCCTTTTAGTCTTGGGTATCTCTTCTATCAAATTGTCAGTTGCTTTGGTAATCTCTATTATCAACTCTATCAAACTTCTTTTCATATGTTCTGTCATTACTTCTGTCATCTTTTCTTGTATTAGGACATCTTGCAACAAAGTGTCCAACCTCTTTACAATTAAAACATACAAGTGGTAATTTACCTTTGTATCTACCTTTGCCTCTCTACAATCTTCTTTCCATTAGTGCTTCAATCTCATTAAGTCCTTGGTCATCACTATCACTTTCACTATCATTTCTAATAGTGTGTCTATGACTTGACTTACTTATTTTCAAATAAGATTTGAATGCAAATTCTATAGATGGTAAGACACTATTATCAAAGTTATTCATCTCAAATGAAATCAGTCTACCAATTAGACTATCTAGAGTAACATTATTGATTTCAACTACTCTCATTTCTTGTATAGCAGATACTCTAATAGCATATACAAGCAGTAAGGTTCTTAGGATTTTACTTACCACAGTCTCTTCTTCAAGTACACCTCCAACTCCTCGGATATCATTGACTACCTCTTTGATTCTGCAGCTATAGTGAGTGATATTTTCTCCTTCTTTCATCCTTAGGTCATCAAACCTCCCTCTTAAGCTTTCTGCCTGAGCTCTTTGTACATTAGCATCTCCTCCATGTACCAGCTTCAATTTATCCCACATTTGCTTTGTAGAGGTGCAGGTTTTGACATCTTCAAACTCACCATCGAAGAGTGAGGAAGAAAGTTCTATCATCATGCAATAGGTCCTGTAGGCAACACATATTTAGTATCTAGGTGTTGAGTAACATCATTACCAATACCTGATAGGTGGAGTCTTATTCTTCTTTTACATGATGCAAAGTTGTCTTTATTCAACTTGGGTACATCTTGTTTGTTCATCTTGTGATCTTTTGCTTGAGCTGTTAAACTCCATTTTTAAGCACACAAGATCTGATACCGATTGTTAGAATAACTAGGGGGGGGTATTCAGTGCCCTAAAAAATATTCCAATAAATCAACCCAAAAACTTAGTACCACAATATTAAGCCTCTAGTTATCTTCAGTCCTACAAGATGAATGCCTTCAAACAATCTTAACAAATAACTACTGCTCAGATTTCACTGTTAAAACTTATTCTTACTATTTACAGGTAAGCAATCTTTTATTTACCTAGAAATAGTAAATTTCTTAGTTTATACCAATCAATCCAGAATAAGTTGTGTAATGCAAAACACTAAAGTAATGACTCATAAACACATTGACACATGGATTTTTAACATGGAAACCCTGTTAAGGGAAAAATCACATGGGATCGATAACCCAAAATTTTCACTCTTCTGAAGTGATCTCGGTGAAGAGCCAACCCTATTAAAGGTTACAAACACACTGTTAGGTGTGACCTTGTTAGAGGATTTAAATAGAATAGTTTGTCACTTGATATTGGGTATGTCTATGCTACCTTCTATGACCAAACCCAATGTAGTTTTTCAAATGGTATCTAACATCTCATGCTATCTTCATGATCAAACTTTTTGATACTCCTTGGTATGTATCTCAATATAGAAAGGATTATTAAGTCCTTCTTGGTTAAGAGACTTTTTGAATATATGGTTAAACTAAAATAGTAAATGATCTGTTCACATATACAACTATACTTTGCAGATTTTTAGATCTATTGTAAGATCATTATACCTTTCTGATCAATGTATCTTTTCAATACCTTTTCTTGACTTCTTTTTTCTTGGTAATGTTGTGCTTCTCTATTGCTCGGTGTCCACAAAATTCTTTAGCTCTTTCCTCAGCTTGATTGATCAGGACTGTATGAAGTTGTTCTTCATCAATTTCTCTTCAACATCCTTTTTCTCTATTCACTCCCCTAATTAATAATGAATTAGGTTTTCTCATTATAGACATGATATCACCGTTTCTCACTTCTTGATTCTCTTGTTCTTGGCGTGATCCACAATTTTAGCCAATCTTGCTTTAAAGCTTAACTTCAGTTTTATCCCGTAGATTTCTCCTTAACAACTGGAATAAAACAACTTTAAATATTTTACTTATCTCTGGCTTTAACTTGTCGATGAAAACAATGTTAACAACCAGTTAACTCTATCTTTTTCTCTTACCAGCTAAGTGTTTTTTCATTTCTGAACTTTAGTTCTTTTCGATGTTTTAACTCTTGTTAGCTTTGGTCAACACTTTAGTTCTCCTCGGGCATCTCCGTTGGGGATGTCTGTCCGTTGGGCATCACTGTGAATTTCTGCTCATCGGTAATTCTTGTGATTCTGATCGTTGGTAATGCTTGTCAATTTTCTTGCTCGAGCATCACTGTGACTTTACTTTCAATTTTCTCTATCCATCGAGGTGCACTACCCATCGGTGTTTGTAGTCACTTAGTGAATGCTGATCTTTTATGCATTACTGAAAGTATAATATTTATCTCTCTGATTCTCTAAATTCTTTGACACTTTGTATATGAACAATTAAATTATATCAAGTTGACATCAATGAAAATATAATCCATTAACTGATTTAATGTCTTGCATTATCTTTCTGCATTTCGGTGATCTAATTAACATCTTCAAACATTCAATCAGTTATATGTCATCAACACATACTAAATATGACCAAGTAGGACTTACAAGTGCAGATATAATTAGTCACTAATATGTGTGTACTTGGATCAGAGTTTTGGCATGAATAGTGGGAGTGATTGTGAATTGTTGATTAGGGGAAGGATGTTCAAGAGGATTAAGGAGTTTGTTGGAGTTGAGATTGAAGAGGAAACATAATGTATCTAGGCCTAGCCTTTGGGTACTTGGGACAAAGATGAAGGTTTATGGATGGAATTTTGTTGATGAAGAATGAGATCAGTCAAAGGTTCTTATAGTCTGACCCTACATGTTGAGGGTGTGATGATGTCATGAAGTCAATTATGAAGAGTGATGTTGATGGTTGGAAGTATAGGCTTGTTATGGATATGGAAGTTTAGAGGTGTGTGTAGGTTTTATGATGCTTTGCATGACTATCCTTGCTACCTATTACTTCTTTGATCAAAAGCTGCTATGTCCTTGTTGTCTCATGATAGTGAATATCTTTTATTAATCTATGTCTTTTGTTATCTTGTTATCGTAGACTTGACATTCCATCATTCCGCATTGAGTTAAAAGGGTTTTAAAGTATTGTGAAACCAAGGATATCCTATTATCTTCCACAGTTAGGACTGTCCACGTCCTAGGCCTTCTTATTGTCAAATTTAATGATCACATATAGGGTTATAGTACTGTTTGGGATTCCTTGGCAAAGAGGTAATTTTGTGTTAATAATATATAATAGAAGAGGTTGTAATAGATTTAAAATGAGTCTTATTTAGATAATTAATTTTCAACTTTTGTAAGTCCCAATAAAACTTTAATTTAATTTTATCTTCTCATTATTGATTGCTGATGATTTCGAATTGATAAGGTTTAATCCTTCAATGAATTGTTTAACTCTCCAGTCTAAATTGAATCCTCTTTTTTTGAATATTCTTATATGTTGAGTTAGTTCATTTTCTGGATTGATATCTTATATTACAACTCTGTTCATCTCTTTTATTTCTCAACCAATGATTTTTATTGTTGGTTATATGTATGTGTTTCCATGGATTTCCTTGTTTGGTTTGAATATCTGTACGAAGCATAGGTACTTTGACATTGATCACAGAGGTTGTTAAATGTATTGTTGTTGTTTTTTGTAATATGTATTTTTGTTGTTATATGTATTATTGTTGATGTTCATAAAATGTATTATTATTTCTATTATATGTATTGTTGTTGTTGTTGTTGTTATATGTATTGTTGGTGTTGTTCGTTATATGTATCGCTTGAGGGATATCATCCTTATTTTACTAATCAAATGTGTAACAATGTTTTCATAACCTTATATGTTTGGTATGAATGCATGGTAATGTAGTGTTTATATTTGTGGCTTTCATAATTAATTATGTAATATAATCTTCTTTTTTTCCTTTTTGTAGAAACATATTGATAATAAGATCAAAGAAGGGGATAAAGTTAGGGTGTTGGATCTTTATGATGGTGATGTTGTAGGAATTGGGTAGATTTATTCCCTATATATTTCTCATGGAGTTAATTTGAAAGGAATGAGAGATGCAAATGTAAACATTTTAAAGGTCACAAGTAATGTTCCCCTTGTTTATGAAGACAAAACAGATGGAGCTAGTCGCCTGAAAGAGAAAGAGGGAACTTTCACACAATAGGCACTAAAGTATTTACAAAAAATGGCATAATTAAATATGTTTATCATGTACTAGACATTTTTATACATCTTGGTTCATTGAAACTTTGTGTAGTATTTTGAATGTGTTGTTTAATGATCTTAGTTATCCTGGTGTATTTGAAAGAGTTAGAAACTCTTAATACAACTTTGATTAAGTTAGATATATTGATGCAGAGGCTAGTGGTCTTCAATAATCTTATCTTCCACTAGAATCTACATCTTAATGTCTTCACTCTTTTAACCCTTCCACTCATGCATCAATGCATTTTGAACATATGGTGTTGTGACTATCCCAATCTTCCAACACTTCACTTCCCTCCAATAACCTATCAACTTGGATCACTCTCAATGGATCCACTACTCCTTGACACAAAAGGAATCATTTACATTTCCCCCTTAAAAACATTAATTTATTCTCCAAAAACCTACTATACATCCTCACACAATACCTAATCCCTTCACAAAACTCCCCCAACACATTCATGAAGGAAATCCATCACAAATTGCCCTATCACTGTCCTCTATATAGACCCGTACACAAGTGTCTATAACTTTTGACAAAAAAAATTATTTTTAAAATCCCTTTGGTGAGGATGTGCACCATTAGGTTCTCTATAACATATCCCAAATTCATAAAGATCCAACGGTGAACTTGGGAGATATGGTCCCTATACTAAACTGCATTTTTCTGGAACAGTCACCTTCAACTTTGTTCAACATACTACTATCTTCCACCATCCAATGCATGTGCCAACAAGTGCATGGCCTTATGAAACTATTGGGGCATTTGATATACACTCTTCCCCATCTCCCTACCAAACATGGGGTTATAAAATACATATGGCATCAAGGAAACTACATTTTCCTCCTCTCGGGTTACCCTATTGGAGGGTTTGGATAGTTTGTACTAAAACACAGATAACTCTTTGCCTAATCAACCAAATGAAATGATTCCAAATAAAAAATGTTCTTAAGTTAGGATACAATCATTCCAAATTATAAATTCAACCAAAATATATTCTTACTATCATTGAAACTGCTAAACAATCAAACAGTTACCAGAAAAGATAGTGAAAATACAAAGAATTTATCATTTATTGATTCCAAACAATGATTTATCTTCATCAAACCAATTTACCCCTCATTCCATTGGGCATTACATTATATATAGACTCTCTTGGTCCCTTAGAACCAAAAATAAACTTCTGAAACTACTCTCAAACTGATTACAATAAGTTAGAAATCGACTGTCCTATGCTCACTTTTAACAACTTTATACATGGATTTGACAATTCTCTTGTCAAATTTGGAAACTGTTAAAAATTTAAAACCTATTAATTTAATAGGGTCTTATAATGACCTTACAAACCCAAAACATCAATTTATTTGCCTATACTACCCATCAATCCCACAATTATCCCTTATAGACTATTATTTGCCCACCTTGGCAATTACATCCATATTGTCATTTTGACCTTTCAATTACATTCAAATGGATTGAATAACCATGTTTCATCATTAAGTGACCTTTTAGGTCATTATATTCTTCCTTTTTATTAAAATCCTCTTGATTCTCCATCAAGATCAAGAAGTGACCCCTGTAGCCATAGGAACATGAAGTGACTCCCATAGCCATGGTGCTCCTGCACCATACTCCTCAACTTTGAAACTTTGCAAAGTCCTCTTGGAAACCTGCAACAAAATAATGTCATAAAATAAACATTTGATCTTGACCTTTGGCTTATAGAGATCAACTTCAAGGATCCACAATATCCTTGCATAGGGCTGCTCCAAAATGCAACCTTGTTGCCTTGTTATCAGTTGGCCTTCCATGGGAAAAATGTAGACTACAATCTGATCCTCATCCTTCATGTCTTCTTGAGCCTCCCTCCATGAGACTACTTCTACAACCTTCCTCTCTTTATTTTCTTCAAATTTTTAGTCTCTCTTCATAGAGACCAATGTATTTGTCAAATCATGCCTCTCTTCTAGGCACTCCAAACTATCTCTAGCATTCATGGATGCCTCTTTAGCCACACTAATGACCCCACAATCAGATTCTTCCACACCTATTGCCACCTCTTGTTGGTATTCCTCCTCATTCCATTCTCCTTGGCATACCAACAACTCATCGGTCATCTTGGCCTCCTCCACAACCATGCTATCATGCCGCTCTTCATCATTCATCACCAAAGGACATATCATTTCCCCTACTTGCAAAAAATTTCCATTTTTAAGCCCTTTATGACTTTATCCAATGTTGCCTTCATCAGCAACTTCATCTTCAATCTCTAATTCAGCCTTTAGAACCTCTTTGCTCCTAGGTTCCTCTACCTCTTAATAGTCAATTTGCTTCTCATTTTCTTCATCTTCATATTTTGCTTCTCTAATAATAGTGCTATCTTCTCCCACTTCTTCTGATTCTCATCCAAATCTTCATAAATTTTTCTCCATCTTTCTTCTTCTTCTTCTTCTTTCTTCTTGGCTTCTTCTCTTTCCTTCTTTTCTTGGTCTCTCTTTCTTCCTCCATTCAAGTATTCTTTTAGTAACTTGGCTAACTCTCTCTCACTTATTGTCATTTTCATCTTATCACATCAATCTATAACTCTTTAGATTTCAATCCACCACTTTGGAACACTCTTAGAGGATAATTAAACTCTAAGCATCAACAAAGGACCTTCAATCTTCAAAATCCTAAAAAGACCTTCCACCACTCAACCTAAGATGCTCCTAGGCTCCAATACCACTTGATGCAGAGGCTATTGGTCTACAAAAATATTATCTTCCACTAGAATCCATATCTTAATCTCTTCACTCTTTTAACCCTTCCACTCATGCATCAATGCATTTTGAGCATATGGTGTTGTGACTATCCCAATCTTCCAACACTTCACTTCCCTCCAATAACCTATCAACTTGGATCACTCGCAATGGATCCACTACTCCTTGACACAAAAGGAATAATTTACATGTCCCCCTTAAAAACATTAACGTCTTCTCCAAAAACCTACTATACATCCTCACACAATACCTAATCCCTTCACAAAACTCCCCCAACACATTCATGAAGGAAATTCATCACAAATTTCCCTATCATCTTCCTCTATATAGACCCATACACAGGTGTCTATAAATTTTGAAAAAAATATTATTTTTAAAATCCCTTCAATGAGGATGTGTGCCATTAGGTTATCTATAACATATCCCAACTTCATAAAGATCCAACGGTGAACTTGGGAGATATGGTCCCTGTACTGAATTGTATTTTTCTGGAACAGTCACCTTCAACTTTCTTCAACATACTATTCTCTTCCACCATCCAATTCATGTGCCAACAAGTGCATGGCCTTCTAAAACTATTGGGGTAGGTTATATACACTCTTCCCCATCTCCCTGCCAAACATGGGGTTATACAATATGTATGGCATCAAGGAAACTACATTTTCCTCCTCTCGGGTTACCCTATTGGAGGGTTTGGATAGTCTGTACTAAAACACAGATAACTCTTTGCCTAATCAACCAAATACAATGATTCCAAATAATTTTTTTTCTTAAGTCAGGGTACAAGCATTCCAAATCATAACTTCAACCAAAATATATTCTTACTATCATTGAAACTGCTAAACAATCAAACGGTTACCAGAAAAGATAGTGAAAATACAAATAATTTATCATTTATTGATTCCAAACAATGATTTATCTTCATCAAACTGACTTCCCCCTCATTCCATTAGGCATTAGATTATATATAGACTCTCTTGGTCCCTTAGAACCAAAAATAAACTTCTGAAACTACTCTCAAACTGATTACAATAAGTTAGAAACCGATTGTCCTATGCTCACTTTTAACAACTTTATACATGGATTTGACAATTCTCTTGTCAACTTTGGAAACCGTTAAACATTTAAAACCTATTAAATTAAAAGGGTCTTATAATGACCTTACAAAACCAAAACATCAATTTATTTGCCTATACTACCCATCAATCCCACAATTATCCCTTATAGACTATTATTTGCCCACCTTGGCAATTACATCCATATTGTCATTTTGACCTTTAAATTACATTCAAATGGATTGAATAACCATGTTACATCATTAAGTGACCTTTTTGGTCATCGTATTCTTCCTTTTTCTTCAAATCCTCTTAGTTCTCCATCGGGATCAAGAAGTGACCCCTGTAGCCACAGGAACATGAAGTGACTCCCGTAGCCATGGTGCTCCTGCACCATATATATACTCTAATATTTGACATTTTTTATTAAGTTAGATATATACTCTAAGCTTTCACACACACACACACACACACACACACACACACACACACACACACACACACACACACACACACACACACACATTTATTAATTTTTTTATTGTAGTTNGCTCTCACACACACACACACACACACACACACACACACACACACACACACACACACACACACACACACACACACACATTTATTAATTTTTTTATTGTAGTTTACATTTATTTATCACAATGTCACATCAATATTTTAATTCTAGCATGTTGTAGCTTGTTCATATATGTAATATTTTTATTTCCTTTTATGTTTTAGTTCAAGTTTAATATTATGTTATTTTGCATTATAAAATTTATGACATTTAATAAATTATTCGTTGCATGGCTATATTTAATACTACTAAATATATGAGTAAATTAATGACTAAATATATGATTAAATTAATGAGTAAATCAATGACTAAATTAAATACCAAATCAACAACCACATCAATGAATAAATCAATGACTAAATCAAAGACCAAATCAATGACCAAATCAATGACCAAATCAACGACTAAATCACTAATCAAAATCAGTGACTAAATCAATGATCAAAATCAGTGACTAAATAAATGACTAAAATCATTTAGTCATAAATTTAGTCGCGTTATAAATGAAATCAAATTAGCTACTAATAGTCACACGTGAGTAAGTTCAGTCATTTATATACAATTTTTAGTAGTTTTTGTAGTCACATATTACTATTTTTGTACTAGTGGGAGGAGATCGCCAGACAGAATTGCATTAAAAAACTAATAAGTTTTTTTGAACAATACACTTTAAGTGGTCAAAGTTTCTCTATGTAATTTTTAAGAGGGGGCGTAGTTGAGGGGATTCTATATTTTTCTAAAATCCCTTGAAGTATATGTTAGTAGTATTGTTTCTCCGAGAACATATCTAAAAAGGCAGAAACCTCAAAACAAAAAACTAAGGAACCCAAAACCAAAGATTTAGGGGGAACCTTCAAAACCAAAGAGGGATGGTAAAAAGAAACAAGAGGAGTTAGAGAAAAGGAACCAGGAGGAAATACAAATGAAAATTAAAGAAGAAGAGAAAAAAAAAGAAGAATGTACAACCACTAGTTAGAAAGAAGAAGTCTCAGGTTCGTGTGGCAGAGACATCTGCACAACCAGTACAAGTAGGAGAGGAAAAATGGGTGACGAGGATGTGGAGATTACAGAAGCCCCCAAAGTTCCAAATAAATATATTAGGTCTTTGCATCAAGACATTCTAGATATTTTACCAAAATCTAGCACAAAACTTGAGAGTAAGTTTGTCTTTAAGGACAGTTGTGCAAATTGTAGAGATGCAAACATACCCGAATCTGGGTAGAAATTATTTCACTATTTATTCAAGAATAGAGAATAGAAGGTCCATTTTTCAAACTCATGGCTCCTAGACCTTTCTAGGTTTATTTTCCCAAATGTTTTCATTGAGGTTGATTTAATTAGAGCCCTTGCAAGCAAGTTTGATCCATTAATCAAGGAAATCAGGAAGGATGATGGCACTATTTTCTGTGATATTAGTAGGGATGCTATATTGAAATGATTTGATTTGATTGTACATGCTCTGCCTCATATGTATTTAGAGAATATAAAGGCTGACTATATGAGACAAAGGAGGACATTTAGGTTTAATGAGCATCCTGGATACGAGAAGAAGATCATAGGTCATTCGAGGATTGAGATAACATCGACTGAAAAGGAACCTTTTGAGATATCCAAATTTGAAAGATATATGGTATGGAATTATTATGGTGAGTATCAAGTACTAGGAAAGGAAGAATTTCCTAACACCATACTTGTTGACCTCATGTTCATGGC
Organism: Thuja plicata; assembly: GCA_018584345.1. Lineage (NCBI taxonomy): Eukaryota > Viridiplantae > Streptophyta > Pinopsida > Cupressales > Cupressaceae > Thuja > Thuja plicata. The sequence continues at coordinate 6,887,722 of MU227491.1, read as the reverse complement.
CACTCATATTCAGAATCCTGGTGTAAATGTACGGTATGATTTTGCATCATATATATTTTTACATGAGGGTTTGTGCTCTATTAACTATAACAATACTTGCATCTATTTAGGTTCTATTCACTTTTGTGCCATATGATATTATTTAAAAATGAACATATTTTCAATGGTAATTATAAACTGGAAAAATTTGACAAACAAAGTAATAGGTTACCAGTTCAGTGCTGGTGTTATGTTTTGGACAAGAAATGTAGGTACTCATATTATGTTGCTTTTTGTCAACACTTTTTTATTAGAGTTACGTCTTGGTATGGTTATGAATTTTACTAGATTGACCCCTTCTATCAGATACTTGTTGAGGCCTAACAGTATCAGGCCTGATGATGACATCAAGCATAATTTTTCTGTTTGGTTTTGCTTTGGGAATTACACTATTCTCAGAGTATATGGATGTCTTGTGGCACCTCATTGCTTTCCTTTCATTTTTTCTCCAAGGTTTGTAGTTTTAAATTTTATGTGGTAAATGTTGTGGATGGAATAAGAACACATGGTTGGTGCAAAAAGGAAACTAATTTACTACAAGCTACAATTTTTGAGGATTTTAATATTGGAAAGGATACACTTGAAAAGATGCAGGGACATTTAAAGGAATTCTATCATTTGAAATGTGGAAAATACAAACATTTTGACCTTAAAGGATGTATGGACCAGGTTAAGAGTGAAAGGATGAAATTGGGTCATTATTTCCATGAAATTTTCTATGAAGAGGATGTGATAAAAAATTGTCTTGAGAATTTTTAGATTATTGAAAGAAAGAAAAAGTGGGCTATTTTAGAAAGTATTAATAGAGAAAAGAAGGATGTAAATCCTAGATTCCATGGGTTTCTTTCCAAATATACATAATCAGGTCCAAAGAATGGAAATGATGATAGAGAATTTTGAAAATTTATATGGACAAGCCTCGGTTATAAAACAACTTGTGGAGTATGTACCCTCAAGAGTAGAAGAGATAAAGGAGAAGATGCACATAAGAATACAAGATCTCAATGACCATACATCTAAGTAAATTCCTTCAAGACCACCTAAAGAACCCCCACCCAAAAGGAAAAAGACTATTAAACAAACTCCTTTGGTTGGTTATGAGGACACTCAGTAAATAAGAGAAACTAGAGAGGATGTTGATTTCCTGTGTAATCCAGGGTATGAAGAAGAAGTGGATCAACCACTCCCATATACTCCTAGAATGAATCATGTAGTGGAAAGATAGGAACTGGGTGTACCTAAGCCATTGATATTGGTTGATGATGAGAGGATAATTATTTAGAAGAAATTTCTTGCACATGATAAGTCTATCAAATCCCAAGAATTTAAAGGATTTTGGCTAAAGAGAAAAATAAAGAAAGTAGCCAGAGACAAAGTACCTTTTGGTGATATAGACTTGGAAATTGTTGATATTACCCTTGATGAGGCAATAAGAATGGTAATGGAAAGTGATATGTTGTTGGTGCCAAGTTGGGACCTTAAGGAGATATTTTAACTAGATTATATTAGAAAACAAGATGATCCTCAATAGGTCTTAGAGTTTGACAATGAGTTGGGAGTAAGAGGAACATGATACCATCCAAGATCAAATATATTAACACAATGAGAAATTTCCCCCATAATAGATAAGCCAAAACTATTGTAGGGAGTTGAAGAAAATCAGGGAACTATTTTGATAAGAAAATTGAAAGATACTATTATTGTACAAGCTTCCAAGGCTAATTTCCATACTGCTATGTTTATTGTTACTACCATAGAGACACTACAAAATAAATATGAAAAAGTTCTTGTAGATTTTGACTGAAACTTACAATCAGAAGTATATTGAGTGTGAAAGGATACAGTTTTAGTTTGGTGTTAATAATCCACCCCTACTTCTTCATAGGCCTTAGTGACACCTGGTGACACTTCTTCATTGGAGGAGGTGACAAAATTGAAGGCTAAGGTAGATGAATCTAAAGATGCACTCTACAAGGGCAAAGAGATGGGGAAGTGGAAAGTTGTCAATGTTATTAAGAGCACACTGAGGTATATTATGAATAAGTTCATGATCAAGATGGATGAGTTTTACACTAGCCACTAATCCCTAATTCAAGTTGCTAAGGTATTTCAAGAGGTGTTGTCTATCCAAAAGCCTCTCTATGATATTTTGTAGCCTAGGGTTAGTTCTTTTAGAACTATAGTCTTAGTAACCTAGGCTCTTCATGACCCTTTACCACAAATAAATCAACAAACAGAATGATAAAATTAATTGTTGATGAGTTCCCCTATATTGAAGGGAAGGAACAAAGCATAAGGGGGAGGATTGAGTTTTTCCAAAGTTTTGACCACTGGTCTATTCCTTGAATTTTAGATGAACACAGGAAAATGAAATCATTGGAGGTTTTGAAGGATGGAGTTTAATGGGTAGATAGTTGTGATATTACAGAAGGTGGACAATGGATGCCATTTATAGATGCATATTTATCATAGAGTTTTAGACCAATTGTATGTTTTTTATGTGGGGTATAATAAGTTCATCAATGATTCAAGGAACACTTTGGATGTTAAATGTAAGGAGACTCCAGCCCATGTGAAAGATGTAGAAGGTTTTTAATGGCTTTTAGATGACCAAATTACTTAATGGATGGAGAAGTATTACAGTGAAAAGGATTAGTAGTATTTGAGTTTTGGTGAGACAAAAATTTTAAATTTTCAAATTATGCTAGCTGGATGAAACTACACGCAATTTAAGATGCAGGGATAGGAATTAGTTGTGACCATATTTGGGGATCATAATTTTTAAATTTTTCCAACTATTTTTTCTTGTGATGATAAGGCTATCAAAAAGCTTAAATTTTCTAAACAAATATCTCTCCTTAGACACCTTGCCTTACCCAATTATGTCACGAGTGTTCTATGTAGTTAGGAATGAAATTGTGATGTGGTTTGAATATGATAGGATGTGATCAGTGTCTTCATTAGATATCCCAATTGCTTATTTCTATTTGTTTAATTAGGTTCTTCATGTAGTTTGAGGATGACACATCACCAAGGATTCCAACTTTGAGTTGATTTCTTGTTGTGATCTGATTTTTTTGCTTTGTTTTAAATTGTGTAAGTTTTTAGATACAATACAAATACAATATCAATTCAAGATCAAGGTGTTTTATGTTTTCATTATATTTCCTCCCAGACATACTCAAATGGTTCATCTAAATTTAATATACAAAGCATGTTCAAATTTGTAAACCTATTATTTATGAGTTTGTATTGATTTTTTTTATAGATTTATTTTCATATGTTTCCATTATTGTATTACTTTTATAATTTAATATATCGTAAGGATGCTTCTGCAATTTATGAAGTTTTTAATTATTATGAAAATTTGAAATATGATACAAATTAATGGTGCAATGAAGGGATACACCATGTATACACAAACTTCATTCTACCTTCAACAATTATAACCAACAATCATCTTGTAATGAGACAACCTAATTGGTCTCATTCAAGATAGAGAGAATTGACCTAATTTTAAATACATGAAAATATAGAAATTATAAAGGCTACAATAATGTATGCACAATTGACATTGGTGCAACATCATCAATAGTTGTGGGAAAGTTGTCTATCTTCCAAGGTACCAATTTATTTGATACATGACCTTGTAGCATCTTTAAATTTGATTTGGAAGCCCCATTGACATCATGAATGACATGTGACTTCAACCCACGTACCATCACATTTTGATAGACATGCGAGAACCAAATTTGTCTTGAAATTTCATTTAGAACATACTTTATATTTTCTCTAATTTTTTTCACTACAAAATATGAATGACCGATGAAAGAAACTTTCACCGAGAAGTAGGTAGAAAAAATTTAGTTGTGTTACCCTGAACATTCACCATGAAAACTATTCATTGCACCTAACGTCAAAAAGTATAAAAAAAATATTAGATTAAATACAAAATTTATTTTAAACAATGCAACATATGGGAAGATGAAAGTATAATTGTTTGAAAATACACCTTATGCAAGTTTTTAATAAAATCTACAAAAAAATTGTGATCTTTTTCTTCTAATTTGTATGTACCATTACTAGCATTGTAAGATAAGTTGGTTGTTTCTATGATAGATTCAAGTTCCACAAAAGCATGACATGTCAATTCATACATGTACATGTGTTTCCCCTTTATTTTATTGTACCAATATAATTGAAGCTTGATGCCTTCTAACCTATCCAAACGGTCAATGTCATTATGGTAATCAAACACCCTATTACCACCCTTCCTAAGCATTCTTTGAACCCTTCCAATGTACTAGGTTTCATAAGAAACACCTTGTTTTATACTTTGACAAACTCCATTTCTTGTAGTACATTCAGTGGGAGGTATTGAATTGCTCTCAAACAACACCCCACAATCTGATCCAATACCAAAGCTAATTGAAACACCCTTTTGTGGGGTCCTCTCATCTTGCCTAAAGTATACCCCATTCCTCACTTTATCCAACCTATCTTTGGATGACATCAAATTTACATTCAACTAACTAACTAAACAAGCTTTTAACATATCCTTACCATCAAGGTCTGCCACTGGTTTTATACCATCAAGGTCTGCCACTGGTTTTATAGTTTTATCTACATTTTTATCAATAGAATCTAAAATTTCATCCAACTCATTCCTCCACTCACTTTCCATTATTTTCAATTCACCATGATTGTGTGTCACTAAGAAATATAGATTGGAATATAGATTTGGAATTAGTTGGTGAAGAGGCATCATATACTTCATCTACAACTTCTAATGTTGGATAATTTTGGTTCTTTTTCCATGATTTAACCCACCAAAAATATTGTGTAGGATTCTCTAGTCACATGTGAAGAGTTGATAAAATGTTGTGTGCATCCATAAATCCTACCTTGAGGGCTTCAATAATTTTATCATCTATAGATATTGAATCATATTATGATAATATGTTAACATTTTGTATCCTTTTTTAGTGCAATCTATTCCAGGTACTTTCTTGTTTCTTATGAGATTTATTAAAATGAAGCCTTTGGGGATTTGATAATTCTTCTGCAACTTTATTAAGGGTTCCAACAACATGAATAAATTTAGTGAAATCATAGGCCTTTTCTGCTCCAACTATCCTACCAACTTTTCTAAAGAATTTCTCACAAACATATGACCCATTCAATCACAAAATACATGGCAAGTGAGACTATTAATCTTGAAAAAATTGCATCAACAAAAGTACAAAGTGTAAATAATTTTTCACATCTTGACATGCCTCTCTATTGATAAATTTATGTTGACACTATTATTAGATTCTTTTTGTAGCCAAGATAACCATAATGTGAATAAATGATGAACTCATGAAGCATTTCAGACTCTTTCCCAAAGAGTCAAACTCTAAGACATAAAAATGTCAATGTAGTTAGAAAAAATCCTTAGATATGTCTTTGTACCTAGTGTCATCTCTACCATTCTACTGGATGTACTTCTCATCTCTTTCAGACACCTAGGATTCCTTGAAGCAATGCGCTTTGTCAAACCCCAATTATTTCAATCTATCATCTCTATATATTCATGTTTAGGTTTGTGATCATCGACTCTAAAAGTGTCATAAACCATCCTAACATGATTAAAACTTATCATCTCTTCTCCTAAAGTCAAATCTCAATGACCGCTAAATAAAGGATTCACTAGCTCTTTTCTACTATGGATTTAGTCCTAGTCATGTAATCCTATTACATGGAAACAATTCTACAACCTGCTTAGTCTCCAACCTTCCCAAGGAATTTGATATCAAATACCTTTTGTTGAACAATAGTAAATCAACACAAGTTGTCTTCTTCTACTATCCCCATCTAATGACTAACCAATAATAGGTCCCAAATTATTTTCCACTTGTCTCTTCCACAAAAATTCAAATTTTTCCAATTTTTGATGAACAAAATTTGCATTGAACTTGTTGCATATTGTATGAGAAACCACAACCAAATGAGGAAGCTTTTCATGTAAAGGATTTTCAATAATAACACGTGCATAGTGGCCAATAATATTATTCTTAAAATAATTTGTTATGATATAATATCTTGAAAATCCCTCACCATGTGTCACTAAGAAATGTGATTAACATTGATGTTATTCTTTATTGCCACAAAAAACCCACCAATGTATAACTTTTTCCTACCCACCCAACATCCCTATTCACATAGTTTCGTCTTAAACAAGTTACATAGTTATTGGGCCATCTATACCATGTTTGGTTTTATAATAAGCATACACTTTTCCTACTATTGGGATTAATGGGAAGTAGTACTGAGAGGGGAGGGGTGAATCATTACCTCTAAAACTTTTAACACTTTTCACCTTTCATCATTAGTAATCAATCTTTACTGTATTACCAACCATATCTGATGTTATTTCTTATGCATGTAGTATTAATTCATAAAATTAATTATATGCAAAATTCATAGAAACATTCATGAAAGTAATAGACACATAACACAAGATATGATATCACAGAAAACTCCTATTAGGAAGTAAAAACTGCGGTGGGGATGGCACCCACAAAACTTCACTATCTGCAGAATGGAAGGGAGCTGGTAAAGGATTATAATTGATCACTTCTGATGATCTAACCTATTAGGAGTATTAATGTGGAGACCTATTAGGATATAATCTATTAAGAGCTTTTAGCAACACTAATGAAGTGTGCACTCGGTTAAGATATTACAATAGGACTTTTAAGTCCACCTTCCTTGAAAGGATTTCTTAAGTGTACCCCACTTGTTAGAATGTGTAAAATATGTTTGAACTGACTATATGCAATCTATAATTTATGATTATAGATCCATTAAAGCTCACAGAATATGAATATCACCTATAGTGATTGATTAATACCTTTCCCTTCTCGTCGGTAGCCTGTGTTCTATTCTTGACAACTGATTTGATCTTTCTCTGTGCCGTTGCATGAATTCTCTTGTCTGATCCTTAGATGCTCTCCGTGACTACAATCATCATCGAACAACATGTTCACAATTGATTGAGCATCTATTTATACAAGTATTTGACCTATTTTAGAATCACACATTACAATGTTAACTCTGGATCCAAGGTATACAACTTGACCTTGATCCTTTAGTTTGCATTTTTTTAAAATAGTTAGACTGATAAAAATAATAATAAATACATTGCTTTCTCTTCATGTAATGGATTTAAAAAAAATCAAGAAGCTAAATATAAAACTTCAGTGATTTATCTATCGTGGAAAGTCAGATCCACTTTTTGCGGGATGTAACTAACTGTCGGTTCTTGATTGTCGGTGTGAGCTGAAAGTCTATTGGTGTTCCTTCATTGAACTGATTATCGGGTTCCCTTCATCTGTCGGGTTCCACTCTTGACTGTATTGACCGGTTGCACTGTTGATTTCTCGTCGGGTTCCCTTGTCCTTTTTGTCATTGGGTAAGACTAAATAGTGTTTGTCGGGATGCTTTGTACTTGGCAGTATCTGTAACCTTGGCGTCGGGTAGTGCTGTGCCCTATTTGTCGGTGTAGTATAAACTAATGGTGTTTATCATGTTTTTTCTTGCATATACTAATGGAAAAATATAATGTCTTTCCCCCTTTGACATTAGTATCAAAAACTGATATGTGCATAATACTAAAGTGTTTAGTATGTACACCATGTATATATCCTTGTCATTATATGACCCCCCCCCCCAAACTATATGCATTGGTATAGTGTAAGTATATGTACATGTATACTTGCCTTTATAATATACACTCCCCTGTTTGTTCTTTCCTCTTTCAAATGACTGACTGTACATATTATTTCTTCCTTTCATTTCCCCCTTTTACTGTTTGACTGTACATATCATTTCCCCCTTTTTGATAATCATGACAAAAATGTACAACTTATAAGTTGTCAAAAATGTGTAATTTATAGTGTCAAGAATGTGTGAGTGAGTGCTCATGATATCTTCAATCAATTTATCCCATTTTTCTTTGAGGATTTCTAATGCCATGTGCTCTACCTCAATCCTGGCATGCATATCATAAATGTTGCCTAGGACAGACATTTATGGGGTGGCAATAAGTGCTCTTGCCTCTATCATATGGTTTTGCAGTAATGAGAGTGTTGGTAAGAGTTGAGCTTGAAGCTCATTTACCTCATCTCTAAACTTGGTTTCTACAATCTGAATATCTTGTCTCAGCTTTCGAGCTTGCTTGAGCTGTTCATTATGCAATTTGATTGCCTCTTCACTGTTTGTGAGACCTTGTGCACTTTTTTGAAGATCAACATCAATTTGTGCTATCTTGTTGGTATACTCCTTTGTGAGTTGATCTAACGTACATAATTTCTAAATTAAGGTTATTGCTTCTTAAATTATTGGGTTTACTATGCTTACCAGTTCAGAAAGCTTCACCTTTTGCAGTGCCACTTCTTGGCTTATCTTCTAAGCTAACTTGAATTCATATTTCTTCTCAAGTCTAGCTTCCATAGCCTTCTCAACATCTATGTTCTGAGATGTGATTGCATCAGTGAGAACCACTAATTGATCAAGCATGGGGGTTGTTTGATCAACATCTTTTTCAGGTACAATTTTTTGAAGGATTCCATGTGCAACTTCAAGTACCTTTGCTTCCTCTGTGGATTTTCTCAACTTGTCCTGCATGGCTTTCCTTTCACAAAGTCTTGCTTACTTTGTCAACTCAATAGGATCCAATGTTCTAGGATCACATACTAGAATCTCAATAATTTCATCTAGAGTGACTAGATTCTTATTCTTTTTCTTCTTCTTTCTCAAGATTTGTGTAGAAGCAGATGTATGAACTACCATTTCTAGTTCATTTGTCTTCTCTGAGGTGCTCAGTGAAGGCTTTGAAGATGAAACCTCTTGTGCCTTCTGCTCAGGGTTCACATGTCAGTTAGGTGAAGAGGTCTCTCCATCAACCTTGGGTGTTTCAACAGATTTATCTTATATTTTATTTTCCCATTCATCTGTCTTTGTTTCTTCATTCTTTTCCTTTTGCTTGTCCTCTTCTACTTGTTTATCTTCTTCCTTATTCCAATTAGTAGACTTGTCTTGTTGATCATCGGTTGAAACTTGATTTGCAGTTATATCTTTTGGTTCATCTATGGTATCCTTTGTCTCTGCATCACCCTTGTCTTTGGGTATTCTTGTATCTACTGTAGATTCTTCATTTCCTTCTAGCAGATTGATTGCCTTCATCAATATTGGCATGTTATTCTGCGTGCTAGCCTATGCTACATCTAGAGTTGTGTCCTACTCATCAGTTTGTGTTTGTTGAGCAGTGACATCTTCATCTTTTTGGATTTGATCTGCAGGGTCCAGTCTTGTGATGTCAATAATGGAAGTGTCTGGCCATATTTCATCAGCAACATCCATGTTCTTATTCCCTTGTATCTCCAATTCTTGTTAATTGTTTTGATCCTTAAGAGATATGAAAATGACATCATCTTATTTCTGTGGATCTTTATCAGATTATAATGAGTGATGTCTTGAATGTCAAGATCATCCATGACTTTTTCTAAGTCAATGGGCTCATTATTATCTACATTATCCATAGCAATGTGCTTAGGACTTGCTTTATCTTTCTGCTCCTCTACATAAGGTGTGTCGGTGAGAAGTAATTGATTCTCACAACTTGTTGAATCTACAGGTAGATCTAGGATTTGTCTCCATTTGGCCTTGGTCATGCTGTCCAGCTCTATAAATTTATCATGTAGCACCTTGTAAGCTCTTATCTTTGCTACAAATTTACTTGAGTAATTTTTCATTATTTCTTTGATCTCTTCCATTTTTTATTCGGGAGGCATGAGTGTGATAATTACCCTCTCCCTTGCTTCCTTTTTTGTGTGTAAAGCATATGACCGTTGTTGTGAAATTCTGTCACACAGTTCTTTGGGTCTTTGGCCTACAAATTCTATTGGTACATATTTGAACTTGACCATTTCTCTAATTATTGCATATTGTATCTTTTGTTGGTCCTCTGGCTCCATCTTTTCCCATTGTCTGATTTTTCTATCGGTCATGGTACCGGTAGTAGAAATTGAATTAGCATTTTCATCCATAGTTCTAGGGGATGAGCTTTTCTTCTCTACATTAGGCTCATCCTCTTTGGAATCTTCTATGTCAGCTTTGGTCTTGATCAGTCTTTTCCTCCTTTTGGTAGGTGTTTGTTTCACAATTTGCTTCTCTATTTGCTACTTCCTCTTATAGGTCCTCACTTGAACTTTCTTGAGAGGTGTAGTAGCTTTTACAGTTTGAATTCTTGTTCTCTGAGCCACTGTGGTTCTTGGTTTCTTTGTAGGAGGTGGAGGTGTGTCAGATTCAGTGGCCTCAGAATCAAATTCTTGCTCATGTTGCTCTTCACCGATGGTACCTTGTTCCTCAGTGTCCTCTGTTTGTTATTTTTCCTCCTCATTAACAAACAACATCTTTTCAAGATTCTTCACCATCTTATTTTTCTTGTTGACAGTCTTTTTGATTACTAGGCCTGATTTTATCTTGGACTTGGCCTCTTCATATGTGCCAAATCTTGGTTGCTTGCTGTCAAGTGGTTCATTCATCAATGTATCAATTTCATTTGTTGCTTGATTTATGTTTATCTCATAGTCAAGAGGTGCTAACTAGGCTTTCCTTGGTACAACTAGTTTAATGTGAGTGAAATCTGAATCCACCATGAAACATATTTCATCCCTATGCTTCTCAATCATCTGTTCAGGGATCCTCACTCTTTCCATCATCTTTTCCTTGAAGTCAAGGAAGTATTCACTCATCACTGAATCAAAGTTATCACCTATTTGTGTGCTAAAAATGTGTAACACTTCTATGAATAATTCCATTCAAGGTTGCTCAAGAATGAGGCCTCAAATATCGACTCATGGCTCCCTAGTCATGGAGTGCAAAGGTTTGTGATGGAGGCCCTCAGATTGACCTAGTTGTGCGCCTGCAAGTACACCATGAAATGGGAGATTCAAAGAGAAAAATCAAGGATGCTAGTCTCCATGATCATCCAATATGCAATGAAATGAAAACTATTCTATATGATTGCAATGCATTAAAGGAAATTAATCTAAATGATAACAATGCATGATTATTCTATGAAAATAAATACAGATGCAAGATTAATCTATGAAAGGAAACATGAATCTAATCTACCTGAATAGCCATGGATGCAAGAAGAAGACAAGAAGAGAGAAGTTGCAATATCCAAGCTTGAGTGCTCAAATTCTCCTCCAAAATTACTCTCCAAACCTGCAGCATAACAATAGCATAAAATCTTGATTATCAAATGAGGAGATATTTCCTTTTAAAGAATAATGGACAGTAGAGATTAAGAGGCAAAAATCAAAGGCTATGATTAAGAGGCAAAAATCCCACCACTTAGGAAGATGTGTAGAAAAAGAAACTTTTATTTAATTTATTTCCTTTTTCATCAAATAAAGTGCTTTAAGTGGGGATTTTTATTTATTTAATTAAAAGAGGGATTTTATTCTAATTAAATAAATTAGAAGAATTTTATTTAATTAAATGGGAGGAATTTATTTTAATTAAATAAGATGAATTTTATTTAATTAAAAGGGAGAAATTTAATTTAATTAAATAAGATGAATTTTATTTAATTAAAAGGGAGATTAAATATTTTAATTAAATAAAAATGATCAAACCTTAGGAAATATTAAAATAATTGAATTAATTACAATTTGATCAAGGAAATTGATTTGAATTGAAAATGTTCCAAACCATTGATTCAGGAAATTGATAAATGGGGCCCATAGTCCAGGCGACCATTTTAGGGTGCATCCACTAGTGACTTGATAAGTTCACTAATCTGCAATGTGATTGGATTGGTAGTGTCCCACTTTACTTTGGCAACTGAAGGAAAGTGTTCTTGAAAATAAAAGAATATACACATGATGAGTGAACCGAACTTACACGTGTTTGTCTTTGTAGACTTGATTATTGTCATATTCTCATCAAGTTGCTTCAACAAGATCTGACATAGATCCATCTGTATTCCCTTCGTGACTATCTTGTAAGCTGTGCTTACTGCTGTTGATGCTATGATGTTTAGCCTACTTTCTTGGAAGATTTTGTAACCTATTACACATGCAATGAACCTCAGTTCCTTGTCGGTGATGGTGTTCACCTTGAGTCCCCTATTATCCCACACAGCATTGGTGAGTTTTTCAACTTCTAGCTAAAAGGGATGCTTGTGTGCCTTAGGTTTTTCGGTTATGGGGTAACCAGTTACAACATGTAACACATCCTTTGTTATTTGCTTGGGTTCATCCAACCATAGCTTCTGGTCATGCATTCTGCTAAGAACTAACCTAATCCAGTCAGTTTTGAAAACCCTCATGAAATATAGGGCATTAGTTATCCCTTTTACCTGTAAGTATTTGTGTTCTTCCTTTAGATTCCCTTGTTCATCACACAGCTTCTTGTAAGCTTGATCTATCTCCAGATCACCTATGTCATCGATCTTGTAGTGAATTTAGGACCTTACACCTTCTATCAACAAAACCCTAGGTGGAATTTTAAAAAATGCACCAGAATCATCAGGTTGCAATGCAATCTCTGGGCATATCTTGTACTTAGGTTCCACACAAGTGTTTTTCTTTATCAACTTGAAGACATTCTTCTTATCATTCTTCAATTTCATTGTTCTTGAAGTGGTTTCCATTGTGTTTCAAATTTAGGGCTTTTTCAAAAATAACAATAGAGTTCTTCGGTGCACTCGGTACTTACTTCGATCAGTGTGGCTGGTGAGTGATATGTTTGGAGTGTGTTGGATCGAGTCGAGGTTGATCTGCTAAATGCTCTCTTATCACTCTATTTTTTCTCTTCTCTTTCTGCTCAAATTACGTGTGCAGAATGAAGTGCTCCCGTCGAGTATTTATAGACTTTTTCCCTAAGTCTATCATAAATGCTCAACAACTCGTCAGGTCATGAAGACGGGGTTCATCGGGAAGACATTCAAATAACATTCTCGGTGTTGACAGGATGCTTGGGATGGCTATTAAGATTGTTCCTTTTACCAATGGATATCAGTGTTGTGTCAAGACAACTTTATAACTTTGCTTCCTTACCGACGGGTGTCAGGTTACATTGGAAACTTATCCATTTTATGTGTTGATAGACAATTCTCGGTAAGTGTAGACAGCTCATCCTTTATATTCACCGATGATTTTTGGTATGTGTTTATCGGCGGGGTTTATTTCTCAGAATTGTAACAAGTAACATAATATGCATCTTTATTCATGCAGATTTTGACTATCTATCAATTTGTATAATAGAAATGATGCAAAATATAACTTGGTGTAGTGTAGTTCCATACTTACTTGTTCATCTTTTAGGTGGGGGTGGCGATGTCACCAGATCCATGGGATGAGGTGTCACCTACTACATTGCTTGGTCTAGCTTCCTCAATGGTTGAAGCTTTCCTCCACATTTTATTTCTCATTTTCCTGATGTCTTCAATGGTGTTACCATTTGCAAAAGTGGTGGTTTCTATTATTCGGTCTCTTCACTCCTTCTTTAGATTTCCAACCATATGACAGTGCAAACATGCCATTCCTGGGTTGGTCTAGCCTCTAGACCTTTTGGTCCAAGTTCTCATGTAGTTTGCAGCAATGTGACCATATCTACCACATGCTGTGCAATTTATCCATGTATTGTAGTCCCAAACATATGAATTACTGACTCTTCTCAGTTTATATGTATTTTCTTCATTTTTGGGTTTCCATGCTTCAATTTTCTTCTTCCTGTATTCCAGAGATGTGTGCCCATGCATTTTTTAGGTGGGACAATACTTGTCCATATAGGTTTCCTTCTTTGGTTCTTTCACTTTTGATTTACATTCATGTGCTTTATGTCCTTTCTTGCTGCAATTATAACAATGTCCAATGAATGTAAATGTGGATTTAGGAATACATTTTTCTTTTCTCCTGTAGACATTTGAGGTGTGGCCTTGCTTTCCACAGTGATTGCATGTCAACTTCCTTGGTCTAGGATTGGTGTAGGAATCTTTTGGATTGGCTTCATTTGATGACTCTCCATGCTTCATGTACCCTAGTCCAGTGTTGGTGTTGGCTCTTCTTTGTGCATTCAAGAATTCATCCATCCTTTTTGTGCTCTCTTCAACTCTCTTAATCATGTCATTATGTTGTTGTAGAATTCTTTCCTCATGATTTAGTTTTTCATTCTCTTCTCTTAGTTCACTAATAATCTGTATTCTTTCAATGAGTTCTACATTCATTCTGTTTGCTTACATTCATTCTATTTTCTTCTTGACTCATAAGAATAATCTGATTAGTTACCTCATGGTGATGCTCTATAAGTCTTTGTATCTCAGAGTCCTTTTCTTGTAGCTTGTCTATGATCTTTCTTCTATCATCAATAGCTAGAGTTCTTTCTTGTTCAGCTTGCCTTGCATTGTTCATGACATCAATCATTCTTACCATCTGTGTCTCTTGACTGATTTGCAGATATTTGACTTTTCTAGCTAGATGTAGATTGATTTTAGTTAGGCTTGTGATGCTTTCTTCTAATGTATCTAATGCCTTGTTTGTATTTGATCCTGAAGACTCAAAGAAATTTGGAATCTCTTCCTCAAGATAATCTGTCTCATTATAGCGAGAAGCCATATTCTTTCTTTCATCCAGTAGTTGTCTCATACTGATTATGTTAGGATTGGATAATACTGAGAGGGGGGGGGGGGGGGGGAATCNGTTTGAATCAGTATTATAACACTTTATTAAATTCTTCAACCATTTATATATTAACCATAAACTTGTAGTAAAGAAAAGAACATAAGCAAATGACACAGTACTCATAACACCATATTTTGTTTTTGAGGAAACACTAGCCCAGGGAAAACCTCGGTGAGGATGGTACCCACAAGCATGTACTAAAGTATAATGTCCCTATAAGGGGACCTAGCCCTGTTAAGAGCTGAATATTACATAGCACATTTCCTTGTTAAAGGAATTACAACCCTGCTAAAGGTTCACAACACCCTGTTAGGGGCCAACTAAGCTTACAACTCTTACAATATAATTCATTTTACAAAGTGTTCTTAGTAAAAACAAGCAAAACTGGTGCTTAGATAATTCCTTTAATGTTCTTCAATGATCTCTGTCATTATCTTCTCTACTATTTGCTCAAAAACTCATCCAACTATCCACTAACCACTTACCAACATTTCACAACCTCTATCTTTATCAAAAAGATCTTACATATATATCTCACAACTTTACAGATTTGGCTCTCAATATGAATATTACAAATATTACTAAGTCGGCCTTCAATAAAAAATACATTTAATATAGTAATCTAGATCTCTTTCATAGTCAATGTGGAGTTTATCAACAACCAAAATACAACTTTTATTGTCTGGAGTCCAAACCATACTCCCTCAATCTTCGCTACTGTCAAACTGCTCTGTTTCTCTATTCTATTACAGTCCGTCTATCTTCAATTCTGTCTAACTCACCGTAGACTCAACCAAACCTAAATCAATCTTAGGTGGAGGTCATACATACCCCATGCTATCTTCCTCTAAGCTTGCTTTCCCTAAATCATCGATCTCGATCTTTTACATCCAACACACTTTTGTATCTCTGCTTCTACACTTAGTCGATTTCTAAATCATCAAAACTCATCTTTACTAGAATTGGTCTGAAACCCAGATGTGTTGCCATAAATGACAACAAAAAGGTAAATCACATTTACTAAAAATTTATTCCTTGCCAACAATCTCTCCCTTTGGCATTGAAGGTAACACTTAATAAAAAAATGAATAAGTGTTCCAACAAATCTGTCTCCTCTATAATCTTCCTTTCTTTTTCCTTTTCTCTTTTCTTTTCTTCTCCTATATAATTTTTTATTATATATGTATCTATATTTTTTTTCTTCTCTTCTTCCCCTTTGACAATAATGACAAAGGTGCATATACAATAATAGGTGTTAGTTCTTGCTCACCAATTTCAAAATATCCTGAAATGAATCTTCCAAGATCTTCACTTCTATAGTCCATGTTTTGAAAAAAATTTGGCTAATGCGAGTTAAGAAATTTAGTGCAAATGATGTGGTCTCATCTTCTTTCAAGTCTGTGGGCATAGATTTATCCAATGAATCTATCACTTTCTCCAAGTCTGAGAGATGAAATTCAAGTATTGATAACTTAGGAGTGATAAAGCTTTTCAGTAAATTGAATCTTGTCAATACTCTCCCTTTCTCATTATATAATACACTGAGTTTAGCCAAAATCCTTGTGAATTCTTTGTCTAACTCTATTGTGGATTGTGAAGATGTTTCATAACCATCCATCATACTATTCAGATTTGCCCTCTCTTTGGCAATAATGTCTTCTACATTCTGAACACGCCTTATTGGATTCATGCAATATCTAAACAATTTTCTCCCATGTCCAATGCAGTTCCTTGCATTTGTTAAGAAAGTTTTCACAATGGCTAAATCCCATGTGATAGATTTGCAGACTGCTGTTAGCTTCTTCTCTCAGTATGTCTTCTCTTCTTTTTCCTCTGCTATCTTCATTAAGTTCTCATAGTGCCCATCAAATTCATCAAGTGTGATTCTCAGATTTTCAATGTCATCTTTGTTTTGAAAAACAAGGGGTATATGAAGTAATTTATTTACAGTATCAATTTCTCTTGTGATTACCTTTGCCTTCTTGTCTCCTTTCTATTCTGATCTTTCCTTTGCTTTGTTCAAAGTATTAAATGCCAATTTTACTAATTCTACTTCATCCATGCTGTCAACATTTACATCACTGCTTTCCAACAATGAAATGGATGATGTGTATACCTCTTTCTTTTCATCCTCCTTCTGATCTGTCTTCTTTTCTTCTTCCTTCATCTAATCCTCTTCCTTCTTATGTTCAACCTCATCTGCCGCAAAAGTATCCATGTTCCCTGAAAAAGGTTCCTTTTCATCTTGAGAGGTGTCAAGAGTTACCGCTACACCAGAAACACAGAAATCTAGTGCTGTATCTACTTCGCTCTTCTCAGTAGATGTATCTATTGATTTAGATCTCTCACCCATTCCTAATTGTGTGGGTGAAGTTGTCTTAGGAGGTGATGGCTTGTTAGAAGTAGTACTCATTAGTATCTTCTCCAGTGCCTTCTGAGTTTCCTCAGTGACTTCATCATATTTCCTCAGCATGATTTTCAATAATCTCACCTTGGTCCTTAGTAGAGGTTTTAGTTCCTTGTAAATTCTGTCCCTTTCTTGAACTGATATCACAGGAAACATATTATCAATTTCTTGGTTTCTGATTTTATCATCTTCAATTTGTGCAACATGTTTTCTTATCTCCAATCTTCCATATAGGTCTATGGGTATGCTTCCTTCAATTTCTAACAATGTCTTCTTGAAATTAAGTAGGTGCTCTATCACAATGTCCTCAATTTTAAGTTTGTCTTCTTCTTCATACCTGTTATAGTATTTATCAATTGTAATCAATTTGCCTTGTTCTAGTGCTCTCTTCTCTAGCATCTTTAGGTCAGGTTTCCAAATGTGTTTTTCTGCTTTCTTCTCTTCTCCTACTATTCCCTTATCTTTTGGTGATGTTTTCATGCTTGATCTTGTAACTCTAGAAGTGATAGTTTCATCTTGTGTTGTTTTCTATTGAGGAGGAGGTGTACTGTCTACCATAATTACCTTAGGAGTGGGAGGGGCTATAGTACTTCCACTTGCTAGTCCAAGTGATCTCTCTGTCATTTTCTTTTTGATTTCTTTTAGTTCCTCTTCTGTCAATCCAGCTTTAACTCCACATTCATGTACAAGATTCATATCTTTCTCTTCCTCAGACCTCTATTCTGTTCTTCTATTACTTTTTCTGACTTTTCCTCATAAGTTCCCCATCTTTCCTCTATTGTATCAATCTCTAATGCAAGGACATGCTCTACTTGCATAGTAAGTACTTTAGAACTTTCTTCATAACCCATGGGATAACACCATTTCTTCCTGGGTATGACTACTTCAAAGCACACACAATTAGTTTCAACCATGAAATAGATTGTATCTTTGTATTTCTCAACAATGTCTTCATGTATTCTGTATATTGTCTTCATCTATCTCTGTAGTATCTTGATCATACCAAATAGTTCACCATTAACCCAAGTAGCATTCTGTCTCTTGTAGCTCTATGAAATCAATATGCCATTAGGTACTCCAGATTGCCAGCCACTAGGATGTAAGACAGGAAACTTGTGCTCAATATGAATGAACATAAGCATCAGTAATGAACCAAATATGAAGGTTTTAGATCTGTCCTTCTTCACCAACTTCACATTCTCAAGGAATTTCCATGCCAGAAATTTGCATAGATTATACTGTACATTCTCTTTCACCATTCTCCATGCCATCATAATTACCCCAACATATAATGAATTAGGTCTGCTACTGTAGTATAACTTGTACCCAAGTATCGTCGCAATCAATCTTACATCTTGCTGAAAGATGTCATTTACTATCATTTCCCGTCTATCCCATTTAGAATGAGTTAGGGTTTCAAATTCTTTCTTCACATGTTTCTCCGCAATAGGGATGACTCCAATGTTGTCTAATCCAATGATTTCATGGATTAGGTCACTACAAATATTCACAGGTTGATCACCAATCTAGATAAACTGATCATGAACCCTACTTAACAATATTTTGAACTATTCATCTTCATCAAATTCACCCAAATCCAAAATTTTCATTATGCTCAGTTGATTAATATGTTTGTATTCTTCTCTCATGACTCCATTATCAGTCATATACTCCATCTCAGTTGATATATCATCAATTCCCAGTATGTCATATTTGCAATGTATGTAAGCCCTAATGTCTTCTACGTGTAACATGCCATACGGGGTTTGGGAAAATTCTCCCTCTAGATCCTCTTCACATGATTTGAATGGGTGTTTCTTAAACTTATACCTAGGTCGATCTGTAACATCAAAAATAATAGGTGCATCCATGGCTAGATAATGTAAATACCTTTCTTCCGTTGAATTTTGAGTTTATCTTTCAATCTATCATGCACGGTCAATGTAGAATAATCTAAACTTCTCTGCTCTTTGAATTACTTAGCTCACTCTTCATCAAATGGTAAAGAGATAGGTCATTAAGTGGTTCTTTATACAAGTTTAAGTTATGAATTTCTCTTTCACTTAAAACTTGTATAAAGAACCACTTCATGATGTCGGCCAAGCTTATACCCAAGATTTCACAAGCTTAATCCATGAATTTTGAGGAAGGATATATTTTTTTGTCTATATCCAATGCTCCCCCTAAGGCCATGATTGGTCAATTAGGTCGATTCTTTCTTAATACTATCAGGCAAAGATCCAGTAGCCTCTACTGACTCTCCCTGAACTGATGTCTCACTATTTTATTTGATCTTCCATATCTTACCACTATTGTTATCTTCTTCCTTCTTAAAACAACTTTCAAAATCACTTTTCAAATCTACAACACTCTTACCAATATCATTTCTATTCTTCTGTGAATTCATAGGAGGTGGTAGTCTTCTATTGTCTGATCCATTATACCTACAAAATTTTTCTATCTGTCCTGGATGATTACATTTGTAACATATAGGAGGTCTTCTTTCCTGATTGAATTGTAGCTTACAGTACTCTGCAATGTGTCCAATGTTATTACATTTTTAGCATGTAGGTTTCACTGTAGATTCTCTTCTGTTGTCTTGTCTATATCCTGATTGATTAGGTTTTCTGCATTCTACTTTCTTGTTCCCATATCCATTACAGTTAAAATAATAACCAGAAAAAGTTCTAAAAGGGGCATTACCTCTATAGTCTCTCTTCACATGTCCAAATCTTTTGCAACCAAAGCATCTACCTTTGAAGGGTCTGATATGCTCTTTAGGCTCTTTAATAGAAGGTTTCTCAGCATCAATCTTCTCATTTGATTTCTATTCCTGATTCTTTGAGCATTCAGCTTCATTGAAGCCAATACCAGTCATATCACCTTTAGGTTTCTGTTTGTCTCTGTGTTCATGAATCAAATCACTACTGGTGTGAGTTTTCTCAATGTGTTTCTTTTCTCCAACAAGTTCACCTTTTATAATCTGATTGTATTTCTCCATTTCCAGATACTTGTTCTTGTATTTGTCAGTCTCATTCTTCATTTGATCTAATGCACTCTTTAAAGCTTCTTCAACTTTCCTCTTAGCATCCTTCTATACCTATATTTCTTTAGCCATAGTCTCATTTTCAAGTTTCAGAGTTTCATTATGTTCTTTTAGTTATTTCACCTGATCTGATCTGTCTTCATCTGAATCCTCTTTTATCTAAACCACAAGATCTTGTCTTTGATTTCTGGAAAGCTCAAGTTGATCATTGAGTTTCTTTATGAATTTCTCAGCTCTTTGCATGTTGAATCTCAACTCTCCATTCTCTAATTTTTCTTTGTCAAGTTCTTCAAGTGCAACATCAAAGTTTTCTTGCAAACTGTCCAAATCCATTTTGATCTCCCTCATGCTGTTAGACTTTCTCTCTAAGGGCCAAATGATCTGATACCAATTGTTAGGATTGGATAATACTGAGAGGGGGGGGGGGGTGAATCAGCATTATAGCACTTTATTAAATTTTTCAACCATTTATATATTAGCCATAAACTTGCAGTAAAGAAAAGAACATAAGCAAATGACACAGTACTCATAACACCATATTTTGTTTTTGAGGAAACCCCAGCCAAGGGAAAACCCTGATGGGGATGGTACCCACAATCATGTACTAAAGTATAATGTCCTTGTAAGGAGAGATAGCCCTGTTAGGAGCTGAATATTACATAGCACATTTCCTTGTTAAAGGAATTAAAACCCCATTAAA
Organism: Thuja plicata; assembly: GCA_018584345.1. Taxonomy (NCBI): domain Eukaryota; kingdom Viridiplantae; phylum Streptophyta; class Pinopsida; order Cupressales; family Cupressaceae; genus Thuja; species Thuja plicata. Next base: position 6,866,792 of record MU227491.1, on the reverse strand, counting down.
GGTTCACAACACCCTGTTAGGGGCCAGCTGAGCTTACAACTCTTACAATATAATTCAGTTTACAAAGTGTTCTCAGTCATGAAAAAAAACAAGCAACACTGGTGCTTAGATAGTTCATTTAATGTTATTCAATGATCTCTGTCATTCTCTGCTCTTCTATTCACTCAACAACTCATCCAACTATCCACTAACCACTTACCAAAATTTCACAACCTCTATCTTTATCAAAAATATATTACATATATATCTCACAACTTTACAAAGTCAGCTCTCAATATGAATATTACAAAGTCGCCCTTTAATAAAAAATATATTTAATATAGTAAATACTAAATGCATAGTCGATGCTCTTGCATATTCAATGTGGAGGTTATCAACAAAAAAAATAAAACTTTGATTGTTTGGAGTCCAAACCATACTCCCTCAATCTTCGCTACTGTCAAACTGCTCTGTTTTTCTATTTTGCTGCAGTCTGTCTGTCTTCAATTCTGTCTAAATCACCGTAGACTCAACCAAATATAAATCAATCTTATGTGGAGGTCATACATACCCCATACTATCTTCCTCTAAGCTTGCTTGCCCTAAATCATTGATCTTGATCTTTGACATCCAAAACACTTATGTATCTCTGCTTCTACACTTAGTCAATTTATGAATCATCAAAACTCATTTTAATGGAATCGGTCTGAAACCTAGATGTGTTTCCATAAATGAAAACCAAAAAGTAAATCAAATTTACACAAAATTTATTACTTTCCAATAGATTCTAGCTTCTTTATACTGTTCATAGAACATCTGTATTTCAAGCTTTTTATTCTCAATATTTTTATCAAGTTTGTACTTCTCCATTGTATGATATTTTCTCTTAAGCCTTTAAGCTTTCCAAGAAGAGACTCAACTCTGATACCAATTGTTGGGATAAATGGGAAAGTATTACTAAGAGGGGAGGGGTGAATCAGTACCTCAAAAACTTTTAACACTTTTCACCTTTCATCATTAGTAATCAATCTTTACTGTATTACCGACCATATCTGATGTTCTTTCTTATGCATGTAGTATTAATTCATAAACTTAATTATATGCAACATTCATAGAAACATTCATGAAATTAATAGACACATAACACAAGATATGATATCGTAGAAAACTCCTGTTAGGAAGTAAAAACTACGGTGGGGATGACACCCACAAAACTTCTCTATCTGCAAAATGGAAGGGAGCCGGTAAAGGCTTACAATTGATCACTTATGATGATCTACCCTATTAGGATTATTAATGTGGAGACTTGTTAGGATCTACTCTATTAAGATCTTTTAGCATCACTAATGAAGTGTGCACTCGGTTAAGAGATTTATAATAGGACTGTTAAGTCCACCTTTCTTGAAAGGATTTCTTAAGTGTACCCCACTTGTTAGAATGTGTACAATATGTTTGACCTGACTGTATGCAATCTATAATTTCTGATTACAAATCCGTTAAAGCTCACATAATATGAATATCATCTATAGTGATTGATTAATACCTTTTCCTGCTCGTCAGTAGCCTATGTTCTATTCTTGACAACTGATTTGATCTTTGTTTGTGCTGTTGCATGAATTCTCTTGTCTGATCCTTAAATTCTTTCCGTGGCTACAATCATCATCTAACAACATGTTCACAAATGATTGAGCATCTATTTATACAAGTATTTGACCTATTTTAGAATCACACATTACAATGTTAACTCTAGATAAAAATAATAATAAATACATTTCTTTCTCCTCACGTAATGGATTTAAAACAAATCAAGAAGCTAAATATAAAACTTCAGTGATTTATCTGACATGGAAAGTCAAATCCACTTTTTGTGGGATGTAACTAATTGTCGGTTCTTGATCATCGGTGTGAATTGAAAGTCTGTCGGTGTTCCTTCATTGAACTAATTATCGAGTTCCCTTCATCTATCGGGTTCCACTCTTGATTGTATTGTCGGGTTCCCTTGTCCTTTTTTTCATCGGGTAGCACTGAATAGTGTTTTTTGGGATGCTTTGTACTTGGCAGTATCGGTAACCTTGGCATTGGGTAGTGTTGTGCCCTGTCTGTCAGTGTAGTATAAAATGATGGTGTTTATCATGTTTTTCCTTGCATATACTAATGACAAAATATAATGTCTTCAATCTCCCCCTTTGACATTAGTATCAAAAACTGATATGTGCATAATACTAAAGTGTTTAGTATGTACACCATGTATATATCCTTGTCATTATATAACTCCCCCTAACTATATGCATTGGTATAGTGTAAGTATATGTACATGTATACTTGCCTTTATACTATACATTCCCCTTTTTGTTCTTTCCTCTTTCAAATGACTGAATGTACATATCATTTCTTCCTTTCATTTCCCCCTTTTACTGTTTGACATGACATATCATTTCTTCCTTTCAACATCCACTCTGCCATGTTTCTTCTTAATAAATCCAATTGTAACTTTCTTATTTTTTTTCTTTCTTTATATTTAAAGGATGCCCGAGCCCATTGTTAAAATCAAATGGATATTCAACGAGTTCATCATCCACAATTTCATGATGGATGTCAGCAAGTGTACAACCTTTTTAATAAATGACTTCCCCAACAATGAAAATTTCTTCACCAGTAACAATTAAATATTCCATATCCACCTTTGGATCCATCTGTTAGAATAACTGAGAGGGGGGGTGAATCAGTGGCCTAAAAAATATTCCAATAAATTAACCCAAAAAATTAGTACCACAATATTAAGCCTCTAGTTATCTTCAGCCTTACAAGATGAATGCCTTCAAACAATCTCAACAAATAACTAATGCTCAGAAGTCACTGTTAAACCTTATTCTTACTGTTTACCAATTATCAGTCTTTTATTTACCGAAATGCAGTAAATAACTTAGTGTATAACGATCAATCTAGATTAGTTATGTGTAATGAAAAATACTAAAGTAATGACTCATAAACACACTAACCCATGCATTTTTAATGTGGAACCTTGTTAAGGGAAAAACCACTTGGGACTGGTAACCCAAATTTTTCACTCTTTTGAAGTGAGCTCAGTGAAGAGCCAACCCTGTTAAAGGTTACAAACACACTGTTAGGTGTGACCTTGTTAGAGGATTTAAATAGAATAGTTTGTCACTTGATATCGAGCATCTCTATGCTACCTTTTATGACCAAACCCAATATAGTTTGTCAAATGGTATCTGGCATCTCATGCTATCTTCATGATCAAAATTTTTGATACTCCTTGGTATGTATCTCAATATAGAAAGGATTGTTAAGTCTGGCTCGGTTAAGAGACTTTATGGATTAATGGTTAAACTGAAACAATAAATGATCTATTCACATATACAACTATACTTTGCAGATTTTCAGATCTATTATAAGCTCATAATACCTTTATGATCAATGTATCTTTTCAATACCTTTTCTCCACTTCTTTCTGCTCAGTGATGCTGTGCTTCTCTGTTTCTCGATGTCCACATAAATATTTAGCTCTTTCCTTAGCTTGATTGATTAATACTATATGAAGTTGTTCTTCATCAGTTTCTCTTCAGCATCCTCTTCTCTATTCACCCCTAATTCATAATGAATTATCTTGTCTCTTTATAGACATGATTTCACCATTTCTCAGTTCTTGACTTACTTATTCTTGGCGTGATCTGCAATTTTAGCCAATCTTTCTTTAAAGATTTACTTCAGTTTTATCTTGTAGATTTCTCTTTGACATCTGGAATAAAACAACTTTAAATCTTTCATTTATCTCTGGCTTTAAATTGTCGATGAAAACAATATTAACAACCAGTTAACTCCTTCTTTAGCTCTTTCCAGCTAAGTCTTTTGTCATTTTTGAACTTCAGTTCCTTTCGGTGTTTTAACTCTTTGTTAGCTTCCTTCAACACTTCAGTTCTCCTTAGGCATCTCCGTTAGGGTTGTCTGTCCTTCGGGCATCACTGTGAAGTTCTACTCATCGGTAATGCATTATAGAAAGCATAATATTTATCTTTCTGATTCTATGAAGTCTTTGAAACTTTGTATATAACCAATTAGATTATATCAGGATGACATCAACGACAATACAATACATTAACTGATTTAATGTCTTGCATTAACTTTTGGTAGCTTGGTGATCATCAAATTAACATCTTCACACATTCAATCAATTATTGTTCATCAATCTCTCCCTTTGGCATTGATGGCAACACACTACATTATCACACTATATTATTACTAATACAATATGAAATATATCAGTTTTACTTCATCAAACTACCAAATTTATTGTTCTATAACCAATACAAATGTCTGGCTCTTGGTAATCTCATATAACTTAGATTTGTTTCTTGTAGAGTGCCTTCTTCAATATTCAATCCCTTCACTGGATAGATGTAGTAGCTTCTGATTCTTTCTCTGATGTTGTCTCTCCCTTTGATGGTTCCTCTCCTTGATCATCTCTTTTTCCTTTGACAACAATATAGTCATCTCTTCCTTATGATACTTCTCTCCCTTAGGATATCTTCTCTCCCTTTGATGGATATTTCATATGTAATCTCTCCCTTTGGATATTCTTAGGATATTCTCTCTCTTTGGATAATGATAATATCTCCCTTTGAATTCTTAGGAACTTCTCTCCCTTTTACAACAATGCCAAAGTAAAATTTTATCATGCCAAAGTTATATCCTTTCACCTTTTTATAATATACTCCTTGAATTTACCTATCCATCGACAATACAATGAATTTGGTGTTCGGTGTAGATATGTACCTTCCTGTGTACATATGTATCTTTGTAGTCCATTTCTGTGCTTGCATCAACATGAATGATGTGTAGGTTGATGCAGCCTCCTAGTCAGCTTACTGACCAATAGACAAGGGTTGGGCCCCTAGTCTCTTTCTCAGGTATTCAAATGTATCTTTAGGAAATGACTTTGTGAATATATCAGCTAATTGTTCCTTGGATTGAACATATTCTAGTATCACTTCTTTCTCTTACATTTGTTCTCTTAATTAATGATACTTGATGGCAAGATGCTTTGTCTTAGCATGCATGACCGAATTCTTAGAAATGTTAATTGCACTGGTATTATCACAATAGATAATCACTGGTTCAAGAATTTTCACATTCATACCTTCCAGTAATTGTTTGATCCAGACAATGTTAGAGCAGTTTGCAGCAACAACCACATATTCTGCTTCTGCAGTAGACTGTGAGATGCATCCTTGCTTCTTTCTGATCCATGTGACAAGTCTATCACTCATGAATAATTCTCCTCCATTTGTACTTTTTTGGTCATCTAATTTTCCAGCCCAATCAACATCTATATAGACTTGAAGCTAAAATTTTTCTTCTCTTTTATACCATAAGCCACAGTCCTCAGTGTTCTTTAGATATCTCATAATTCTCTTGAAAATAGTCATGTGTGATTCTTTGGGATTAGCAGAGAATCTTGCAACTATTCCAACTGCATGTGCTATATCTGGTCTGGTATGAATAACATACATTAGTTTGCCAATCATTGATCTATATAAGGTCTGATTTACCTCATTTGTTTTATCTTCTTTTTTCAGCTTACATCTGGTTTCCATAGGTGTTCCAACTGGTTTGGAGTCTTCCATCTTGAATATCTTCAACACTTCCTTGATGTATTTGGACTGAGTGATATATATGACTGCATCTTGTTGAAGAATCTGTAGACCAAGAAAGAATTTAATCTCCCCAAACATACACATCTCAAACTCTTTACTCACTTCATTAGAAAATGATTTACATAACATATCATTACCCCCAAATATGATATCATCAACAAATATTTCAGCAATCAGAATATTACCATCGGTATCTTCTTTTAAGTACAGATTGCTATTTTCACTTGTTCTTACAAACTCAATACTTATGGGATAGGAGTGAAGTTTTTCATACCAGGCTCTAGGTGCTTGTTTCAATCCATACAAGGCTTTGTGTAGTCTACATACTATGTTCCTCCTGTCTGGATCAAAAAATGCTTCTGGTTGTTCAATGTATACCTCTTCTTCCATTATTCCATTTAGGAATGCATATTTGACATCCATATGGTATACCTTGAATCTTTTGAATGCAACATAAGCAAGAATAATTCTTACTCCTTCTAGTCTAGCAACAGGTGCAAAGGTTTCACCATAATAAATACCTTCTTCTTGTGCATACCCCTTGCATACTAATCTTTCTTTATTCCTTGTGACTTCTCCATTCTCATTCAGCTTGTTTCTGAATATCCATTTGGTACCGATGGAATTATTTTCATCTGGTCTCGGTACTAATTTCTATGTACTGTTCTTCTCAATATGTTCTATCTCTTCATTCATAACACTCACCCATTCTTCATTTTCAAGTGTAATATTAACAGATTTAGGCTCAAAATCACAAAGTAAACATCTAGTGTTTAGTGACTTACTTCTTGTTCTCATTCCAACCTTATTGTCTCTCATGATTTGATTCTGTGGATTATGTCTTCTAACATACTTGTCAAGTTTTGGTTCAACTCTTTGTCCATCATTCTGATCATCATCTTGCCCTTCATTCTGATCTCCATTGCTCAGAACATCATCTCAAGGATTTTCCTAATTTTTGGTAATTGTAGCTTGATGCTCGGGTGCAATGTTCTATTGCTTGGGAGTGATACACTATTGTTCAGGTAGAGTGTCAGGCTCTTCAGTTTAAACAAACCTATTGTAGTCTTCTGGTTCTCTTTTCTTTCCTCATCATTTTTCTCTGCATATTCATCTATTCTAATATTTGCACTTTCAATGATTTTGTTAGAGGACTTGTTAAGATATTTATAAGCATTGCTCTTGGTGGAATACCCTAGAAATATACCTTCATCAATTTTGGAGTCAAGCTTTCCATTTCTATCATCTTTCAAAATATAACATTGACTACCAAAAATTCTGAAGTAACTTACATTGGGTGTGTTACCATACCAAAGCTCATAAGGTGTCTTTATTCAACTGTACTATGTTCAATGTGTAGACAACAATATTGATAGCTTCCCTCTAGAATGTTTGAGTTATTATTTTCTCAATCATGAGTATTCTTACACAATAAAAAATGGATCTATTTCTCCTTTCAACAATCCCATTTTTTTGCGGTGTTCTTGCTGTAGAAACCTGTCTTTTAATTCCATGCTCATTGCAATAGTTAGTGAATTCATCAGAAAAAAATTCCCCTCCTTTATCTGATCTTAAGAAATTCAATTCCTTACCACTTTGTTTTTCTACCATATCTTTATACCATTTAAACATCTTCAATTCTTCTAATCTTTCTTTTAGAAACATAACTGCCACCATTCTAGAATCATCATCTACAAAGGGAATGAAATATCTATCACCATAGTAACTCTTTGTTTTCATGGATCCACATAGATCAGTATGGACTAATTCTAGAATAGAATTAGATGTATGGGATTTTCTCTTGAAACTATACTTTGTCATCTTACCTTTATAACAATTCTTACACATGATATGCTCGAGCTTTGACATGCTCGGTAAGCCTCTTACTTTCCTTTTATTGTTTATCTTTATCATGTTGTCAAAATTCACATGACACAATCTGTTATGCCACAACCATATGTCTTTGTTTCTAGCCATTAAACAAGTGGTGTTTATATCATCAAGATAGAATATGTTACCTTTTGTCTGTTCACCAGTTCCAATCAACCTTCCTGATTCATTAAGGATCTTTGCCTTCTTATTCTGAAATGCTACTTGGTGACCAATGTTATTAAACTGTGAAACACTCAAAAAATTATAATTAAGTCCTTTTATCCAGTAATTATTTTCACATTTTATCAGGTTATTCAACATTATAGTTCCTTTACCTTCAACTAGACAAGGTGTGTCATTACCCATTCTTACTGATCCACCATTATAGTACTCAAAAGTTTCAAACTTTTTCTATCACCTGTCATGTGGTGAGTGTAGCCAATATCTATAATCCAGACATCATTCTTACTAACCTTACATATGAGTGTAGCCTCTACATACCTTTCTTCTTTATCTGAATCATCCCTCATGGCCACAAATACCATCTCAATGTCTTCATCAGATTCATTGTCAGTATCTCCATCTCTGTTCTCAGCTAGGTAACAAGATTTATTCCCTTTGTCCTTGTAGTCTCGAGTATCTCTTCTATTATATTTTTGGTTGTTTTGATAATCTCTATTATCACTTCTATCAAAATTATTTTCATATGATCTATCATTATTTCTGTCTTCTTTTCTTCTGTTAGGAGATCTAGAAACAAACTGTCCAATCTCTTTACAATTAAAACATACAAGTGGTAATTTACCTTTGTATCTACCTTTGCCTCTCTGTAATCTTCTAGCCATTAGTGCTTCAATATCATCAAGATCTTGGTAATCACTATCACTTTCACTATCATTTCTAATAGTGTGTTTATGACTTGACTTTCCTATTTTCAAAGAAGAGTTGAATGCAGACTCAATAGATGGTAGGACACTGTTATCAAAGTTTTTCATCTCAAATGAAATCAGTCTACCAACCAAGATATCTAGAGTGACATTATTGTTTGCTACTGCTCTCATTTCTTTCATAGAAGATACTCTAATAGCATATACAAGCATTAAGGTTCTTAGGATTTAACTTACCACTATCTCTTCTTCAAGTATGCCTCCAACTCCCTGAATAGCATTTACTACCTGTTTTATTTTACAGCTGTACTAAGTGATATTTTCTCCTTCTCTCATTCTTAGGTCATCAAATTTAACTCTTAGGATTTCTTCCTTAGCTCTTATGACATTAGCATCTCCTCCATGTACCAGCTTTAATTTGTCCCACATTTTCTTTGCAGAGGTGCAATTTTTGACATCTTCAAATTCAGCATCAGAGAGTGAGGAAGCGAGCTCTATCATCATGAAATTATGCTCATGCTTTTCTCTCAATTGATGAAGTGTGTGAGGTCTTGTAGGTAACAAAAATTTAGTATCTAAGTATTGAACAACATCATTTCCAATACCTGATAGGTGGAGTCTTATTCTGCTTTTCCATGATGCAAAGTTGTCCTTGTTCAACTTGGGCACATCTCGTTTGCTCATCTTGTGATATTTTTCTTAGCTCTTAAAACCTTCCTTCTAAGAAAACAAGCTCTAATACTAATTGTTAGAATAACTGAGAGGGGGGGGGGTGTGAATCAGTGGCCTAAAAAATATTCCAATAAATTAACTCTAAAACTTAGTACCACAATATTAAGCCTCTAGTTATCTTCAGTCCTACAAGATGAATGCCTTCAAACAATCTCAACAAATAACTATTGCTCGGAGTTCACTGTTAAACCTTATTCTTATTGTTTACTAATTAGTAGTCTTTTATTTACCAAAATATAGTAAATAACTTAGTGTATACTGATCAATCCAGATTAGTTATGTGTAATGCAAAACACTAAAGTAATGACTCATAAACACATTAACACATGGATTTTTAACGTGGAAACCCTGTTAAGGGAAAAATCACTTGGGACTGGTAACCCAAAATTTTCACTCTTCTAAAGTGAGCTCGATGAAGATCCAACCCTATTAAAGGTTACAAACACATTTTTAGGTGTGACCTTGTTAGAGGATTTAAATAGAATTGTTTATCGCTTGATATCCAGCATCTCTATGCTACCATTTATGACCAAACCCAATGTAGTTTGTCAAATGGTATCTGGCATCTCATGCTATCTTCATTATCAAAATTTTTGATACTCCTTGGGATGTATCTCAATATAGAAAGGATTGTTAAGTCCTACTCGGTTAAGATACTTTTTGAATCAATGGTTAAACTGAAACAATAAATGATCTGTTCACATATACAACTATACTTTGCAGATTTTCAGATCTATTGTAATCTCATAATACCTTTCTGATCAATGTATCTTTTCAATACCTTTTCTCCACTTCTTTCTTCTTGATGATGTTGTTCTTCTCTATTGCTCGGTGTCCGCATAAATCTTTAGCTCTTTCCCCAACTTGATTGATCAGGACTGTATAAAGTTTTTCTTCATCAATTTCTCTTCAGCATCCTCTTCTCTATTCACCCCTAATTCACAATGAATTAGCTTGTCTTTTTATAGACATGATTTCACCATTTCTCAGTTCTTGACTTTCTTGTTCATGGCGTGATCTGCAATTTTATCCAATCTTGCTTTAAAGCTTTACTTTAGTTTTATCCCATAGATTTCTCTTTGACAACTAGAATAAAAAAAGTTTTAAATCTTTCACTTATCTCTGGCTTTAACTTGTCAATGAAAACAATATTAACAACCACTTATCTCCTTCTTTATCTCTTTTCAGCTAATTCTTTTGTCATTTTTGAACTTCAGTTCCTTTCGGTGTTTTAACTCTTTGTTAGCTTCGATCAACACTTCAGTTCTCCTTGGGCATCTCTGTCGGAGTTGTCTTTCCATCGGGTATCACTGTGAAGGTTTTCTCATCGGTAATGCTTGTGATTTTGCTCATCGATAATGCTTGTCGAGTTTCTTTCTAGAGCATCACTATGACTTTCCTCTTGGATTTCTCTGTCCATCGGGGTGCACTGCCCATCGGTGTTTGTAGTCACTTGGTGAATACTGATCTTTTATGCATTCTTGAAAGCACAATCTTTATCTTTATGATTCTCTAGAGTCTTTGACACTTTGTATATAACCAATTAGATTATATCAAGTTGAAATCAATGAAAATACAATACATTAACTGATTTAATGTCTTGCATTGACTTTTGGTAGCTTGGTGATCATCAACTTAACTTCTTCACACATTCAATCAGTTATAGTTCATCACCATCTACATTTCAATCCACATGTACCTATCAATTGGTTAAGTAATTTATATAATTATAATAAAAAATTCCAAAAGTATAGTTATAATATTACTATGAAATGATGTATACGTTCATCCCTGTGCATCCATAAGTAAATAAAAAAGGAGGTACGTCAAATTTACACATTCAGGTTGTTTGTAGTTCATAACAACCTGGGATTAGATAAAACTAAAAAAAAGTGGTCAGTGATAATCCTAAAGTATGGCTTGAACTGGTGAAGATAATCAAGGAAGAAAGAGAAGTACTCTCATACAAAAAATGTGTGGGCATTGGTTAAAGAAAGACAAAAAGAGGACTATTTGGGGAAGGGAAACAATATTATTCTTTGAAAAATATGGAAAGATCCCATATAGTATAGTGGTTTCTCCTCCACATATATGTACCATGCTATGGAAATGCAAAGCATAGTTATTTGGAGTGGATAGATTCTAATCTGATTTGTGTTTAGTTTCAACTTAAAATCAAATTTATAATACATATATTCTTGGTACGAGTGGACAATAAAAAAATTATGCTAAGATTTGTTCCCTTCTTTTTTGGGAAGCAGTAGATTTGAATTTTCTTGATTAAAGAGGATATAAGAGATGGTTTTTGCCTATAAAAAGAGTAGGGAATGTAGAGTTTTACATCAAATATAAATATCTTATTGTGATTTTATTAAATGAGAAGTATGGAAGGAAGCATTCACTTCAGTATATATTACAGATGTGGGGAGAAAAATGTTAATAGTCAGCTACAAATGTTGTTTAAGCTTTTGTTACCCAAATTTCACATCCTGTCAGATTTTGGCTACAAGTGGAGTAAATGAGGCTCCCACAAATGTAGAGTCCAGCTTGTATGAATGCTACACCTTTATGTGGTTCTTATCTTTCTTTCTACATATTTCTAGGTCACTAGTTTTACCCCTGGCTCATGTCTTTTAACCCTAAATGAAAAACCCTATGAAAAATCTCTTAAACCCTACTCCTTGGTGGATGTTATAATCCTTCATTACCTTTTTTCCACTTAATGTCACAATTCATCATGTGTTTTAAGTTATCCATCGAGTGGGTCCAAGGTTATTTTCCTAAGTGGGTTTCTTTTACTAAGTTTTATTTCCTAAAGTCCCGACTTAATTTATTTACCCCAGGTGGAAGCAAGTTCATTTTCATCGGACGATCAACTTAAAGGCTTAAAGCCAAGATGATCAAGATCTAATGTTCAAGCCATTAAGCCTGAATGACACATGTCCATGGCAGGCCCAACACAATGGTAAGAATGAGATTATATGTCACGCAACTCAATTTTAATCTGACGGTTGGCTTATAGACTTAATGCAGAGGTGTGAACGATCTTATCTTTAAGCCATTAAGCCTATTTGACACGTGTCTGTAGTGAGTCCAATGCAATTCCAAGGTGATTAAGATAAACATCAAGCAAGTTAGATTTGATCATGTGGTTGACTTAAAGGATTGAAATCAAAATGATCAAAATCTACTAATTAAGCCATTAAGCAGTGGCGACATGTGGATGGTGGGGTCAGCTTTATCTAGGGTCTTCAGTTGATTAATCTGTGGGTAGTTCTGATTTAATCTAATTGTGGGCTTAAAGACTTAAAGCAAATATGTAGTCAATCTATCACATAAGCCATTACGCCGTTGTGACATGTGTTCATGGTGGAGCCAGGCTAGTCAAACAAAGGAAAGTAAAGACCGATCAATTCCTTTCTGATCAGACAGTGGGCTTAAAGGCTTAAAGAAAAGTTGATCATGATCTATCCATCAAGCCATTAATCCATGGTGACATGTGGCAGATGATGTCATGGGTCTCGGGTTGGAAAGGTAAGATAAAGTACAACAAGTAAAGAAGATTCAATGACTGACTTAATGCCTTGATGGTAAAGATGAAGTTGTTTAACCTATAAGCCATCATGCCATGGTTGTTAGAATGAATTTAGAATAACTGAGAGGGGGGATGAATCAGTTATCCTTAGGTCTAGATGTGCCCATATAAAAATTTATACCACTTCAACAACTCAGATCTGCTCAACAACAATAAACAACAAAAGTGTGTAGTTTACTATACTAATGAAATAAGCTTACCGAAACTTAACAGTAAAACACAACATAAAAATTCACACATTTTGACACCATGATTTAATGTGGAAACCCAATATGGGAAAAACCACCAGTAACATGCCACCAAAATTTCACTCTTTTGAAGTGAGCTCTGTTAGGAGCCAACCCTATTAAAGGTTACAAAACACACTGTCAAATGTGACCTGGTTAAAGGATTTAATCACCTTGTCAGGAGTGGCCTTGTTAGAGGACTTAGAACATTCCAATGTGACCTTGTCAAATGTGACCTTGTCAGGAGTGGCCTTGTTAGAGGACTTAGAACATTCCAATTTGAATGTCACCTTGTTCAAAGGATTTATACAATGACTGTTAGGTCAATCTGGTTAAAGGATTTGAACTGATACAATAGTTAGAAAGTAATCAGCAGGTGTGATCTAATACATACAACTTACTTTGCAAATCCAGATCCAATTTTATCTCTAATGCTAATTCACTGAGTGGCCTCCATTTTCATCTCAAAATTTAGATCTGCTTGGAAATCCATCAAGCAATCTCTCTCTGCTTCTCTGCTTAGCCTTCTTTGCTAGGTCTTGCCAATCAGTCAATTAACCATGCAATAATATTTCATACAAATTCTCCTTACACTTGGATACCATGACAATAACTTCTATAGGTTATATTATACCTCTTCATCTAGGTCAGATAGATCTTTTGCCACTTAATCAAGATCGTAGAACTTAGGTTAGGTCAGATCCAATGAATCCTTCCATCATTACATTTTATTTACCTCTCTAATACAATTATTAATTAAACATTGAATCCATGCTAATAACGGTTTCCCATGCATTAAATGAGTGTGGACCAATATTAATTAACAATATATATCCCAATAAAATCAACTATGTCGGCTAGAGATCTCAAATCTCATCAATTACTAAAATACTGCTACTCGACTTTCTTTGTCTCCCTCGGCATTTCACTGGCGCTTGACATCATCTTTTCTTTGCTCAACATCACCTTTCTCTTTTCTCGGCATTAACTTTTCTTTTCTCAGCATCAACCTTCTAGTAAACTATTAGTGAAAGATAAACAACATATCACTTTGCCAAAGTGCCAAATGATCAAGTACCTTGGTGTATACTCATAACTCAACCTTTTCGTCAGTCTTCTTGTTATCCTATTCTTCAAATATTCATCAACCAATAGATATGGTACTCAAACATATAGCAATAGTCTCACCAGTTAAGGTTTGACATCAATGACAAAATAACAATTGTCTACATTGTATCAATCTTTCCAACAATCTCCCTCTTTGGCATTGATGGCAACACTAAACTGTAAAACAATAATTTCCAACCAAAGTTACCATACAATCCAAAAAGTACGTGTGTTCCTTGATATGAAAAAATATTCATTAATGTCTTTAGCTTCATTCTGACTCCCTTTGTGTCTATAATCACACTGAAATGTTTTCTATTTCTTGTTTAGCTCCCTCTTTCAGTAATATCTCCCTCATATATGTTGTTTTTATCAATAATTTGTTTTAGCGATAATCTCCCTCTTTGACAAAAATGCCAAATATGTTGACATATTTATTATGTAGATTCATCTTGTTCTAATCTTTGTATCATGCTATTCCCATCATCTTTGTTTATGACTGATCTTCTTTTCTGTTCTTGTCTTCTACTTCATAGTTTTTAGGTAGCATCCTAAAAATGTGACTCACTGTGCATCAATGTGTCAAGTGTTTAGATTAAAAAATTTGATGCAATAGTACCATTTAGAACTAGTTAGCCTCTACCAGGGGAATCACCCCCAATTTACCTCTTAGATACTCATGAGCATCCTTGGGTAATGCTTTTGTAAATATGTCTACCAACTATTCCTTAGTATGTACATATTCCAGTCTCACTTCCTTGTCTTGAACTAGCTCCCTCAAGTAATGATACTTGACAGCTATATGTTTTGTCTTAGAGTGCATTACAGGATTTTTAGAAATATTAATGGCTTTAGTGTTATCACAATATATGACAACTGGTTCTATGATCTCCTCCTTCATACCTTTCAGTAGTATCTTCCACCACACAATGTTTGAACAATTAACTATTGCTGCCACATACTCGGCTTCAACTGTAGATTGTGAGGTGCAATTCTATTTCTTGCTTGTCCAGGAAACTAATCTTTTCCCCAAAACAAATGCTCCTCTTGTGGTGCTTTTTCTATCATCCACATTACCAGCCCAGTCAGAATCAGTATAGACTCTGAGTTCAAACTTGTCATTCCTTTTGTAATATAAGCCATAATCTTCTGTACCTTTCAAATATCTCAGAATTCTTTTTACTGCTATTACATGTGTCTCTTTTGGATTAGCAGAAAGTCTAGCAACAATTCCAACTGCTAATGCAATATCAAGTCTACTGTGTACAACATATTGCAACTTACCAATCATTGACCTGTACAGTGTTTGATTTACCTCTTTTGTATCAACATTCTTTGTCAAATTATGTCCAGTAGCCATGGGTGTACTCACTGGTTTTGAATCTTCCATACCAAAAGTTTTCAGTATCTCCTTGACATATTTTGATTGAGTAATATAGATACCGTTCTTCATTTGATGTATTTGTAAACCAACAAAGAATTTTATCTCACCAAACATAGACATTTCAAATTCAGTTTGCATCTCTTTTGCAAATGCTTTGCATATCATATCTTGTCCACTGAATATGATGTCATCAACAAAAATTTCAGCCAATAAAATTCCTTTACCTTGTTCTATTTTCAAATACAGATTGTTGTTGTCATTTGTTCTTGCAAATCCAATATTTATCACATAATTGTGCAATCTTTCATACCATACTCTGGGTGCTTGTTTCAGTCCATATAATGCCTTGTGTAGTCTAAAAACCAAGTCCCTCTTGCTTGGGTTAACAAATCCATCAGCTTGTTCAATAGATACTTCCTCTTCTAATATCCCATTTAGAAATGCTGACTTCACATCTATTTGATAGAATTTAAATCCTTTGTAGGCTGCATATGCAAGTAGAGTTCTTACACCTTCTAATCTTGCAACTGGGGTGAATGTCTCTCCATAGTCAATTCCTTCCTCTTGTGCATAACCTTTGCATACCAGTCTTGCTTTATTCCTTGTTACCTCTCCATGTTCATTCAGCTTGTTTCTAAATACCC
>MU227491.1:6815204-6838078 GCA_018584345.1 Thuja plicata | reverse complement strand
GAACCCCAAAGGCACATTTCTTTGGATTGAGCCTGAGTTGGAATTGTTCCATTCGATCCAATATTTTTCCTAAATCTGCAATATGAGTACCCCTTTCTTTTGATTTAGCCAGTGTGTCATCGACATAGTCTTCCATGTTTTTGTGCATCATGACATGGAATATGGTTATCATAGCTCTTTGATATGTTTCTCCGGCATTCTTTAGCCCAAATGGCATGATGTTCCAGCAAAATGTGCCCCATGCACATGTGAATGCAGTTTTCTCTTGATCCTCAGGGGCGATTTTGATTTGATTATAACCTGAGAATCCATCCATTAAGGAATACATCTGGTAGCCAGCTGTAAGGTCTATAATCATGTCAATATTTGGTAGAGGGAAGTCATCCTTTGGACATGCTTTGTTGAGGTCCCTGAAGTCTGTGCAAATCCTAATGGATTTATCAGTTTTAGAAACAGGGACCACATTGGAGATCCAAGCTGCATAGGCAATGACCTGAATGAATCCAACTTTTAACAACTTTTCTAATTCTACTTTCACTAGTAATGCAACATGAGGGTGCATTTTTCTCAGTTTCTATTTCATGGGCTTGATCCCAGGAGCTATAGATAAGTGATGCATAATGAGATTGGGATCCAGTCCTGGCATATCAGTGTAGGACTAGGCAAAGTTGATCTTTTGCTCCTTCAGGAATTCTATGAATTGTACCTTTTCTTCTTTTATAGGGATTGTACTAGATGGACTATCTAAGGATCTTCAATAGTGCCCAAGTTCACCGGTTGTGTTGGTTCAATTAATATCGAAGATCTTTCCTGAAAGTGTTCAGGGAGGATATCAAGAGTCTCATCCTTTGGCACCTTTGAGAGGTTTTCACGATTGGATATGTCATTTTTCTTTACTATTTTTGGATCTGATACTGCCATAGAGTGGTTTTCACCATCAGTCTACTTTTTCTTTTTATTTTTCAATTTGTGACTAAGAAACTTGATATCCTCCTGTGACATGTTCTCGCTCCTTACATTGATGGAAGAAGGGTGAGGTTCACAAGCATTAAGGTAACAAGAAAGGGAGTGGTCATTGGAAAATGTGAGCATAGGTGTAGGATTTGTTTCAATCCAATCAATGAGATCTGGAAGTACCAATTTTAGGGAGGTAGGTTCTAAGAAGGACAACATCGTGTTAGCATCAAAACTGTTAACTGACATGACATGGTCTGTTAAGTTAATATCTTCGATGTTTAGGTCAATAAGAGTGAGATCATTGTTAAAAGGGTCATTGTCAGTTATATATGGATCAAACTCTAGTGACTCATCAGTAGATAACTCATCATTATCTCTTTGTAAAAGGAGGCTTCTTGCTTGTAGCCTATGAAATTATCGTAGAGTGATGTATTCACCAGTGTCTTCATCTATGATTGGAGTAAGGAACTCTTCTTCTGCTTCAGGAGGATTAGTGTCATTGAAAGGGGTGTTAGGTCGCCTACTAGGAGCTACGGGAGATGCAAACATGTGAATTGTGTCTATCCCAATTTCGTCAGAAGCAATAGATAACCGATCATACTCATAGTCATGAGAGTCTGTGACATCATCATCAGATCTATTCAAGTATTCAACAATGTTTACTTGATGGAATCGGTTGGCTACGTGTAGATCAAAGTGAGGTAGATATAGGACATGTGTAACAGTGACCAATTGCCCCCAGTTAGGATGTGAATTCTGTGGCCGGGGTTCCTCTTGAGTGATAGTAGCTACGGTGTCTCCTACCTCTTGAATGGGCGGTTGTTCTAGTAAAGGAGTATGAAGATCCTGTGGTACCTCAAAACTAGGTACATAGCGTCCACCTTGATATTCAGGATTCTCTATACCAATATGTAGCAATCTCTCATAAAGCCATGGGTCTGATATTATTTCATCTATTTTATCACTCTCTGTTTCAGAAGGTGGACTCTTCTTTGAAGTAGGTTTGTTGATTTGAGTATTAAAGCCCAATCCTATTTTATCTTTGTTGAGGAAAAACTCCATGGGTATAGGTTTAATGATCCCTCATCCTATGTCATTCAGAGGTCCTTTCCCTTTGTATCCCATTTGTTTGAGGAAATCATATCCCTTTCCATACTGTTCTATGGATACCTTTACATTTTTGACCTCAGATTCCACTGGTTCTCCTTTGTAAAGCCAATTTAAGACTGCCTGCTCTTCCGTGTTATCTGAAGAAGACATGGATTCCTTTACCATACCAGTAGCCTTGTGTACTTCTGGTTCCTATACTATGAGAGGTGTGAATGTTGATGATGGTTTTCCATAGGATCTTGGTGATACTGGCAGCTCTATCAGGGAGGGAGTCAGGTCCAACTTGTATTCTCCCATACCCGTCTCTTGAAGTTTCAATGTCTTGTGAAATCCCTTCATGACCATGTATTTGGTAGTTTTAGGAGTAACTACATCCATAGCTTCCTTGTTGTGTGGGATCATGCTACCTGCTTTAATATTGTTGCAAGCGTAGTTGGCATCTGCAGGAATTATCGTGGCTATTCCATTATGTGGGAATTTTATGCATTGATGATAGGTGGATGGTACAGCTTGCATCTCATGGATCCATGGTCTCCCTAGTAGAATGTTGTAGGCTAATGGTAGATCCAGAACTTGACATATAACATCTCTTTCAATCGGTCCAACTCTGATGGGAAGACAAATGATACCTCGTGAGGATATTTCTTCCTCATCATATGCTTTGATGGTTATTTTATTTCTAGAGTCAATTGTTTTCTCTGAGAGGCCTAGCCTCCTGACAAGATCCAATGTACAGATATTTAATTCGGCTCCTCCATCTATCAATACGCATCTAACATGAGATTTATGAATAAGAACTTTGATATGGAGGGGTTGATTGTGTGGATGGGTCAATGACTTGTCATCCTCCTCAGAAAAGGAGAGGTAATGTGGTGATGAGATGTGATTGACCATCATTTGGAATTTGTCTATATCTATATCCTTTGGAATATTAGCAGCGTGCAGAGCTTGTTCTAGGATTTCTCTATGCACAGTGGATATTTTGAGTAACGCGAAGATGGATATTTTGGCAGCAGTTCTTTGCAATTGATCCACCAAGTCATATTTCACTCCAGGGATGGTGACCATATGTTTTGCTCCTGGTTTAGGAATAGTGATAATAGGAACCTTGGGTGTGGATGTCAGTTTTGGAGGTCCCTTGATCGTAACCTGTGCTTGGCTCTGAGTTACAGCATTTGTGGAGGATGAGGCTCCTTTGACGGTGACCATTTTGACAGACTCATTTTTAATGTTGAGCATACTGATCACATTGTCATGCTTGGAATAGGTGTAGTTTACCTCATTACCTTTCCCTTTGGATGTTTCTCCTTGATTATAATTGGTGAATGGTTTATTAAATGCTGTGTGATCTTCATTCGTAGTGTGTCCATCCACTTTGATCTTACCCCCTTCAATGAGGTCTTGGATAACATGCTTGAGCTTCAGAAAATTATTTGTCTTATGTCCCTTGTTTTTGTGGAAGACACAGTAAGAGTTATCATCCCACCATCTAGGTTTGACCATTGGTTCCCAAGGTTTAGAATCAGGAATCGTAAGGACCTTGTTGTCCAGCAATGTTTTTAAGATAGTTTCAAGAGGTTCTCCCAAAGGCGTGAATGTTCTCTGGGGTTTTGAATTCCATGTTCGTCCCTTGTCATTATCATTGTTGGCTTTGGGAATGGGAGGTGTTATTTTAGCCTCCTTTCTTGCTTGCATACCATTGGTAAGATTGAATGCTTCATTTTTAGAATTAATGTTGGATGCATCAACCACTCCATCATTAACAACATTTTTGTTTTGCTTCCACCATTTAGGCTTGGAGTTGGAGCTACTTCCTTTGTTGTCATTTTGAAGGGTGATCTCCCCCTTTTTGACCATGACTTCTTCAATACGGAGAGCATTCTTAATCATCCTATCGAAGCTAGGAGAAACTTGCATTTGTAAAGCATAGCTCAATTCAGGTATGAGATTATTAGCAAAGATTTCCATCTTTTCCGTCTTAGGGATGACTCTTGAATATCGTGCAAAGATCTTCCTCCATCTTTGTAGGAAGTGTGTAAAGGATTCCCTATTTTCTGCTTGGTGTTACATAAATCCATCATGGTGATGTCATGCTGGATGTTGTAGGAGTAATGCTGAATGAACCGTTGCATTAATTCCTCAAATGTTTTGACTTTAGGATTTAATTTTGAAAACCACTCCATGACATTTCCTCCTAGACTTCCTAGAAATAGTCGCATGAGGTAAGTGGGTTCATGCATATACTCAATGCTAAGAGAACAAAATTCTCTCACATGGTCATGTGGATCAGTTTCCCCAGTGTACTTGTCATATTTTGGTCTTTCCACATTAGGAGGAAATGAAACCATTGTGATACTCTTATCGAAAGGAAATGGACAAATGGCGTCCAAAGAGTATTTTGTTTTTGGTTTGTCCTTCTCTTGCTTGAGGTTTGTGAGCTCGGTTTGCATTTGATTAAGCTATTTAGTAAGGATAGATATGGGGTTTGGTACCTCCTTTTCTTTGAGATCATTCACATCATAATCTTGGGGTAATTTGACACTCGTGGATGCTAAATGGAGGAAGTATTTTTCTTTGTCTTCTCCGATTATCCGTTCTAACAGCTTGTGGACTCTTTTTCTTTATTTTCGCTTTTCATATTCATCTTCAGGGATATCTTCATCACTATCTGACCCAAACGGATTACGTTCAAACCTGGGTCTTTCTTCTTCTTCCGTGCCTACGGATTGTGCTTGTTTGCCATCGTCATAGCCCTGAAAGGCCTTACTCCAATCATTAGTGTTGCTACCCATTTGAGGTGAATCAAGATCAAATAGGGAATTGCAAGAAGTTTCTCCTTGAAAGTGTGATTTTTTAGGAGGCACTTTTGATCCTTCGGTTGTGTACTTGTTGCGTCTTGTGTTAACCATGAAATTTGTTTCTCAACTTCGTCAACATTTCCCAATAGTACTAGCAAGGATTCCAGATCATTCAAGTGGGTGTGTCTAGGTAGAAGTCACTGTT
Organism: Thuja plicata; assembly: GCA_018584345.1. Lineage (NCBI taxonomy): Eukaryota > Viridiplantae > Streptophyta > Pinopsida > Cupressales > Cupressaceae > Thuja > Thuja plicata. The sequence continues at coordinate 6,833,008 of MU227491.1, read as the reverse complement.
TGTTTATTTGGTGGATATAAATGATTCTAGCGTTAGAGGGTTAGAATGCCCTGATAGTGAGCTGGGAACCAAGTTTTTGATAGAGAATGGGTAGACCACACGTATTGAACTGATCGTGAAAGACTGACTGGGCATGCAAGGTAGATGTTTCAGAAGTATTTGAAAATAACAGCAGGGAGACCATAAGAGACAACAGGGACCAGCTAAAGAGAAAAAATGGTACCTAAAACAACTGAGACTTCCTAGGAAAAGCTGCTAGAAATGCCCACTACGCAGGATGCGAGCTCCCAGATACGAGCCTCTGATGACACCATATGTGATCCTAAAACCTGGATGTGATCCTAGAAAACTGGATGCGACTATATGCTTGACCAAATGTGATCTAATGCACTAGATACGATCCTAAATATAGGATACGCTCAGGAAATCCCAGATGTGATTTTATGATGGACTTGCCAGTTTTAGTCAATTTTGAAAATTTGCGTTTTGAGGAATGTGAACTTGTTTGTCTCCAAATTGTATTAAGAGGTATTTGTCGGGCATGAAAAACACTTGTACTCTAGGGCATGAAATTTATTGATTGTTTGTGAGGAGATTTTATCTTTTTAATGATCTTTCTGACACGTAAAACAATTTTCCTTTGTTAAAAGGGATGAATCAAACACACATCTTTTCCTATTCTCTAGGTGGAGGATGAAAATTATTTGCTCGTTGACTTAGGCACACACTCAAATGTTAATCATAATACAGCCATCACCAAGCACGCAATGGCTCCAGTCATGATGCTATATTAGCCGACTCCAAACGCAAGTGAGGGCACGATATGATGAGTGTCCTGGGGCAATTACTTTTTGCCTTGCACAAAGATTATCACCCTTTCGTGGATGAATCAGGAATTCTTTCAATTGAATGTGTTGTAGATTATTGGGAAATCTGTTTGAAACTGTCCCCCATAGAATTGCACAAGGCAAAATTGAGGCGTATAGCCCTATGAGTACCAGAATATATATAGTCTCACAAGCAAGATTGAAGCGGCTCCGCTCTATATATACCCCAATATATTCAAGGAATGATGTCAAAATTCCAAGAACAAAACTAGTTCTATCTTTTGAGGCTTTGGCCTACAAGGAAGCAACTATTTATAGTGAGTTGGAGGGGTCGGCGTGAGACATGTCCTCACTTGGGTCATTCCCGGGAGATTTTTTCCTCAACCGGCAGGCCCTCTACTGTTAAAAGAACGGTAACCAGGATTGGCGAGCTTAGGAGTTTTAAATTTATAATTCTTCAAAAGAAGAAGAGCATACTCTCCTATTCCATGCCATTTTCTCCTCAAACACTCAAAATAAAATTCTTTCCCTCAAGCTATGTTGAGCTTGATTTAATGGTTCCTATTTTAACGAAAACAGGATGCTTGAAAGGGAAATTTGCCTTGTTCAATTAACCACAAAATTTTAGTGAGTTTGTGTTGTTCAATTTCTGATCCAAAAGTAATTAAATGATGTGTTTGTTCATTGAGCCCACATATTTAGTGCTTTGTTTTGTTCAATTACTTTTCCAAATGAATTAAACAGTTTGTTTGTGGTTCATTTAGTCCCAATTTTTTCACAAATGATAAGACAACGTCCGACTTTCTGATTTTCCTCAAGAGGAAAAGAGCATAATATCTAGTTGTTTATCAAGTAGAAAAAAATGGTTTTAAGTTGTGAAAACAGGGAAATAGAAGTCAAAACGGAAGGGGTTTGGTAACTTGCGAAAACCATGTTAGTATTTTTCTAATGCAACTCCATGAAACCTGTCAAAAGGTACCTGAAAACACTTGTTAGGCTGCAAAACACAAAAAGAATAATTTGTTAAACTTGCTAGGATTAGATAAATCAAATGGGCAAGCTTCAAAACCAGATGCGATCCTAAATTTTTACCAGATGCGATGTAGTATCTAGGATGTGATCCTATTCTCCGGATTCGAGCCCTTGCTGACCAAATGTGATTGAAGACCATATATGATCTCGGAAATCCTAGATGTGATCCAGAAATTACACAGTGCGATGGCGTATCCGGGATGCAAGCCTACAATATTATATGCGATTTTGTGTCTGATTCCTGAGTCTACAAATTGCCAAAAATGCGTTAGAAGATGAGGCTAAAATGAAAATTGAGCCCCACGGTGGGCGCCAAAAATGTGTGTGTATTTGGGTACTTATTGAAAACAACACAAACACTCAATAGGTCATTGCATTAGTTCAAATGGTTAGTTAAAATGTTAAAAATCACTAATATCGACCTATTGCCTTCTAACTAGAAATAGTGTGATTAGTTGCATATTTAGCCCTCAGAATATGATACAAATCAGTGACCAATACTATTCTAGCATGAAGGATTTGAATCAAATTTAAGCTAAAAATATGAAAAAGCATGTAATCTAGCTTTAAAAGATGAAATGAAAACAATGAACTAGCATGAGATAATAGATGAAATGTAAATCTAGGATGAATCTAACAGCATAACAATGTATTTTTGATCTAAGGTGAAGGCTCATTTTCTCTCAAAATAGGCTTCTATTTATAGAAGAATGGGAGAGAGAGAGAGGGGGGACAAGGTTCATTTATGAATTTGGAGACTCATAAATGAATATGTAAGAGCATTTAATGCCTAAGGCATTAATAAGGCATGGGAGAGACATAGGCTTAAGGTCTACATATTAATGAAGGCATTAATGAAAGCCTTAAAGAGGTAAGGGAGGATGGCTTGAGAAAATGGACTTTAAGAAAGTCCAGCTTGAGAAAGTGGACTTTCTCAAGTAGGTTGAGTTGTTAATCATTTCTTAATGGAATGTGACAACATTAGGAGGTCGGTTAGAGAAGAATCTAGGATTAGGATTAGATTAGCATGGGTGAATGGGTTGAGAAGGGTTAGAACCCAGGGTAGAAGTGGTTGAGATGGGTTAGGTTGGGGTTTAGGGGAATATTAATAAATGAAATAAACTTATTTAATTCATTTAGAAATATAGGAAATAATTATTTAAACAATGAAATTGCTTTTTAATAATTTGAGGACTATAGCCATTTTAATTAAATTAAATAGGCTAGAGGAATGGGTTATTTTCAAGTGGGCATTTGATTTAGGGATTTATTTAATTCGTTTATAATTAAATACTATAGCCATATTTGATTTGATTGGTCAAAATTGATTTGAATTGTATGGCTATAATAGTTAATATAAATCAGTGATAAAAATCACCTAGGCTATTAAATTGATTTAAAGAATTATACCAAGCAGTAACAAGGTCGTTTGGACATAATCGAGGGTATGATCACACCTAGGGCAAATAGGGTCCATAGTTGGAAAAAACCAAATTTAGGTGGTTACAATCAATAGGTGTGATCTGATACATACAACTTACTTTGCAAATCCAGATCCAATTTCAACTCTAATGCTAATTCACTGAGTGGCCTCCATTTTCATCTTAAACTTTAGATCTTCTTGGAAATCCATCAAGCAATCTCTCTCTGCTTCTTTGCTCAACCATCTTTGCTAGGTCTTGCCAATAAGTCAGTTAACCATGCAATACTCTTGCATACAACTTCTCCTTACACTTGGATACAATGACAATAACCTATGTAGGTTATATTATACCTCTTCATCTAGGTCAGATAGATCTGTTGCCACTTAATGAAGATCGTAGATCTTAGGTTAGGTTAGATCCAATAGATCCTTCAATCATTACATTTTATTTACCTCTCCAATACAATTATTATTTAAACATTTAATCCATGCTAATAACGGTTTCCTGTGCATTAAATGAGTGTGGGCCAATCTTAATTAACAATACATCTCCCAATAAAATCAAATATGTCAACCAAAGATCTCAAATCTCATCAATTACTAAAATGCTACTGCTCAGCTTTCTCTGTCTCCCTTGGCATTTCACTGGCGCTCGACATCATCTTTTCTTTGCTCGGCATCACCTTTCACTTTTCTTGACATCGACTTTGCTTTGCTCGGCATCGACCTTCGAGTGAACTATCAGTGAAAGATAAACAACATATCAATTTTCCAAAGTGCCAAATGATCAAGTACCCTGGTGTATACTCATAACTCAACCTTTTCCTCGGTATTCTTGTTATCCTATTCTTCAAATCTTCATCAATCAATAGATATGGTACTCAAACATATAATAATAGTCTCACCAGTTAAGGTTTAATATCAATGACAAAATAATAATTGTCTTCATTGTAGCAATCTTTCCAACAATGGTGACACATGGTAGATCTAATCTTGTGCTTGTGGGTAACTTAAAGGAGATCGACGGTCGTGTTTTAAAGTTAGTAAAGTTTCAAATCTGGGCCATTAATCAGGCATTCTGCGCCACTTGTGACCATTTGAGTTTGAATTTGAATATTTAAATGGTGTTTCTTAGGTTTTCATGGCGGTGGCGATGTTTTCAACCTGCAGAGTGGGTAGATGGATCAAGGTGATCCGTCTACTCGAATTTATGGTGATGGGAGTGATTGTCAAAGGGTGATCAGATCGTCTGAGATATTTCCTAAATGCATTAATGAGTAGACTTGACAGTCTTAGGGTTTATGCATTGTTTATGCAAAATCTATTATAACCCAAATTCAGCCCTAATTGATTGAGGAATCAACTCCCAAGCTTGTGTACTAGGGGAGGTTGTATATAAGCTATTTTCAGTTCTTTTCTAGTTAGTTTTTTAGGATATGTAAGAGTTTTCTGAGACATTTTTTCTGTCCTCCAACTTTTCATAGTTTGCAATTCTCAGTTTTCCAAGCTTATGCAAGAATTTCTGTGGTATTTTTCTTGCCCTCAGGTTTTCATATGATTGGAATTCTTTCTAAAGAATGATATTTTGATTGACTATTACAGAAATTTGTGGATTATCTCATGTTTTCCTTATTTTTTGCATCTTTATGTACTACTGTGGGTGATCTGATAAGGATAGTTTTGTGAATTTTGTTCATTCCTAGCTATCTTGTCTCATTCGTGTACCTAATTGCTAGAGTGGATGTCTTTTTGCAGGTCATAGTCTGTGCCTACTTCTTTGAAGCTATTTCTGTGAAATCTTTTCTTTGCTCCAATAGTTTCATCTCGAAACTCTCTATGAAACATTTTTGCAAACCTATCTAGGAAGTTTTACTTGTCATAATTTAGGGATTTCATGTTAATTATTGGTCATTTTATTGTGATTCATGTTACATTTGGTGTATCACCTAGTAGGATAGTTTTCTTTTTTAGTCATTTCCCTTCAGTTCTCCCTCTATCTCTTTCCTTTCCAAGTTTACTTTCATGTTAAAAGAGAAAATAAGGTGATTATGTTGGCAAGTTGACTCCCAGGGAGTATATGGATTATTTTTTGTTGTCATTATGGCAACAAAGTCATATCAGGATATGCACGTTTAGACTTAAGCTCTATGGTATGTTATTATGATTACCCTATACATGCATGGTATGGAATGGAAGTACAGACAAGTTACAGAAAGAACAAGTACACCAGCAGTCCAGAATATAGAGTATGAAGCCAACTTCATTATTTTGACTAGCGTGTAATCTTTTGTTATGTAAAGGCTAAGTGCCTATTGTAATAAGTTTGTTATCATGTGTTAAACATTTTTGTAAACACGATTAAGCCAATTTGTTTGGAAGCATTGTGTATTATGTTTTTGGGCCGACTAAGGTCTTGTTTATAGTCGCGTCTATTCAGGCATAAAGATATATATATGTAATGCAAAGATATATTTGAAGTGTCATCAAAATAGTCAGAGAAGATGTATAGTAGAGAAATTTGAAGATATCAGTATGAGATAGAGCCCTTAAAGTAGTTACGAGCATAAGCGCATAACTGGAACTAATCAGACATCAGTTTCACATACAACAGTTCACTTTTGGATATAGTGCATATCTATTCTCAGGAGGTTGTAGCCTACTTTCTCTTTGACCAGTGAGCTCTTGGATAGTGAGTCCTCACCCTTAACAAGGTTTTTTTTAAAAGACTCCTAATAGGGTCAGACCCTTAACCAAGTCATTGTACTTACATTGTAAATACTGCTCCTAATAGGGCAAAGGAACTCTAACAGGTTCATTATACTAGTAGAACATTTGCGGGTACTAATTCCCACAGGGGTTTCCTCTAATCAAGGTTTCCCCGCAATCATATCTTGTGTTATGTAATCTTTTGTTATGTGATCTTGTGTTAAGCTTCAATTGTTATATGATTGATCTATGTTTAAGTTGCTGAATTTGAATAATTAGCAAAACACTGATTCACCCCCCCCTCTTAGTGTTTCCAACAATTGGTATCATAGCCTGGTCCTCAGAGAGAAAATTTTAACCACTTGAGGAGATCATGGATTCAATAGAAGTCAAACATCTGAAAAAGAATCTTGAATCATCCCTTGAAGATCTAGATAGATCTGAGAAAGAAAATGAAGAAATTAAAATTAAAATTTGATGGCTCACAAATGCTTATCAAGAAACTAAGGAAAGAACTAAAAGAGTGCTCCACCAATGATTTGAAACTGACTGAAGAAAACATGTCTCTGAAAGATAAGATAGAAGAATTGAATGATCAGTTAATTGATAGTTTAACAACCATTGAAGAGAAGAAAAAAGAAAAAAAACTATTGGATGAAGAACTCATGCAAGCCAATATGAAAATCTTGGATTTGGAAAATATCAAGAACAAAATTGAATCTAAACTATCAGGAGAAAAAGACAAGATTGATAAACTACACACAAGCTCTAATCTGATTCAATCACAACTCTATGCACAAAATATAAAAGGTGACACCACTGGTATGGGATATAGTTTAGCTCAAATTGAGATCAACTCATTACAAGAAAGAAAGAAAGCTCTAACAGAATCTTCAGAAGAAAAGAAAATTTAAAATCATGAAGAGATCAAAGCAGAATCACCAAAAGATAAGCACAAGGTAGTCAACCTTAATTTCTATGCCTATAACAAGCATGGACACTTGGAAAGAGATTGTAAGAATGTAAGACCCTTCAATGGTTATGGTTACTCCTATAATAAGTTTGTTCATAGGTCTATTCATTGCAGAACAAATCAAAGAAAGGAGCCACAACTGAACCAAAGGAATCAAATTCAATTCAATTAGAGAAATCAACCTCAAAGAAACTTGTAGAACATTACATGCCAGATATGTAACTACAATGGACACACAACCAAGAAATGCAACATGATTAATAACAACACCAAACCTCCTATCATTTTTCACTCATGTGGAAAAGCTGGACATATCTCAAGGTTTTGCAGATCAAGAACAAAAGGACAAGAGAATCCCAAGAAGTCTTTGTTTGAAGAATTGGGAGAAGTCAAGTTTGTGGAAGCCAAAGCTAACTCAGACAAAATATGGGTTGAAGTAAAGAAGGATAATGAAGAGAACAAGGTAGCAGATGCATCCTCAGTGGACGCACCTTCTACTTCTGAATAGTTGACCCTCACGGTCTTAGGGGGAGCTATTCTAGCTCTGAACCCCTGCATGGCTGGTGTACTCACCTCTGAGTATGCACCTATGGATTCATGCATGTAATCACGAATTAAGGTTGTATGCATTCACACATTGCCTTTACTTTGTTTAGAACAAAGTTTGAAATTCTCTATGTAAATCACTTTTCGGCAACGATCATTAAATGCAATTAATCTTTATATAAATTGGCAAAAGATCTTAAAAACCTCACTTTGCATTTGAGATTGAAGCATTCAGAAAGCAGATTGGCATCGAGCATCAAATAACTATAGCTTGAAGGATTAGTTGGTTTGTGAACGGATTACATTTGGAATGGAACCCTAGTAGTCACGTCATTTCAGAATCGTCGAGAAACCCTACTTAACCTAGTTACAAGTAAGTATGGCAACTCCTGTTGTATTTGACATTGCTGAGAGGAAGAGATTTGTTTTTAAGAAGCATCCATTCAAGTCCATACTGTATGATGTCGAAGGAGCATTCTCTAGGACTCTGGTAGGAGTCGTATATGTAGAAGACATCCGCGCATATGTTTATTGCAAGAAAGAAACAGTTGGAGACAACAACATTGCATCTCTCATGGGTTCTATGATGAAACCAGACTATACATTCAAGAATGAATATGCACATCTTAACCCTATCTTTGAGTATTCCAATGCGCACAAGTTTTATGAGCTAGAATGGGTGAAGATATTACTAAGAAGGATACATAATGATCTATACTGGATAGGTGAGGTTCCTATCCGCATCAATGCAGAATAATTCATGAGATGACTAGACTTCCCAAGACCGAACCACTTCTTCCAACTGATAAAGATGTCAAGAAAAAAGTTAAGCAGGCATGCTTATCCAGGAGTGATAGGCATGGTATGATAGTTGATCCCATCAAGGAAGATGACATTAAGCTAGTTACCATGATACTAGGTTATAAATTTCAGCACGCAAGCAAACTTAATAGTGTATCTGCAGCCATTGTCTTAGCAACAATAAAAATGGTGAATGATAATACTCAGTACAACCTATGTCAGATATTGCACGCTTAATTGATTGACAATATCTAAGCTATCAAGCATGAAAAGAGCAAGATATTCAGGTTTGGCTCACTGATCATATATCTCTACTTCCACATAGTGGGAAAGGTTGCAAATCTCTACCTAGATAGAAGCAAACCCACTATGTCACAGATTTCACTAAAAGCCACATCAGAGAGTAGTGTGAAGGATTCTATGGACATGGACATCAATACATTCAGGATCAAGATGCAGAAGAGGTTCAGGATACCTGAGAAAATAGTTGAGAAGTACAAAGACACCATATGCTTCATGGTGGAGACTAACTGTACTTTCATGGAGGCAGTTGAGCCTAGGATGAAATGGATTCACCCTCTTGGTTATGAAGTCGAAGAACATGTTTTGGAAGGTTATGCACAAGTCCTCTTATCTGAGCCCAAGGATCCCAATGAACCTAGATGTGGCACTTATAGAGAAAAGACAAATCAAGTTGATTCTGTCTTATAAAGCACTGAGAACAAAAGGAAGGCATCTAGGATTACCTCAAATATCCTAAAAGTTCATGGTGTTACACAAGAAGATCTTGAAAAAGCTAGAGAAGCTAAGATAGCCAAAGAACTTGAGAAGACTCCCACATAAGTAAAAATAGAAAAGACTGATGATATTCCCAAGAAGAAGAAGAAGAAATAAAATGAAGATACATCTGTGCCATCAACCACCATTGATCTGGATGCATCTCCACCATCAGTACCTAGCAAGAAGTCTAGAGGAAGGAAGCAAGCGCCCACTAGTAATTCATCCTCAAGAACTACAAGGAGCAAGGTAAAGAACACACAAGCTCCTCCTGAGGTAGGTTTCAGACCTAGTCCTAATGTCTTAAGGAATATAATTGTCAATGAAGGAAGACTAGAGTATCTCAAGGGTGTATATGACAAATATCAACAGATAGACAAATTAGAGATTCATTCTATGATCTTTTCTCATATGATTAAGTTCAAAAGGACTATATTGGAACTTAAGACTGTCATACCAGACAAGGTATTGAACATACTTGATATGTTGAAGAGGCAAGCAATTGAATAGGATATGAAGATAAGAGAAGAAACATTGGATAGTCTTCTCCCGGTGTGCTCGCATGATGAGAAAGTCATTTTGTTGGATTTAGTAAAGACGCACCTAAGAACCAAAACAAGAATTATTCATATCATGAACAAGGAGTATGATCTGGTCGATGAAGAGACTCATAAGGAATTTGAGCGGGTATTTTTGGATAGAAATATGTATCCATAAATGATGCCTACAACTAAGGCAACTCCAGTTCCTCCTAAATAGGTTGCAGAACCAGTAATTCAGAGTGCACCTAAGACAGGTCCATAGGTTTCAATGCCCTCAGTCTCGATAGCCTCTGATACAACAAAAGACTCAGGGGATACTATAGTGATTGATGATATCAAGATATCTATGACCCCTTCTAATAATGATATGGATAAAGTTGAAAGGCATTTGTAAACTCGAAAGAGATAGAGAAGGCATGCACTGATGATACATCTTTGCAACAAGATAAAGTTCCCTCTATAGATTCAATAGACTTGAACAAAGAGGAAGATAATAAAAAAAATGAGACACCAGTCATGGAGATCCCAGTTAAAAGTGAATGCATGGATACTAGTCAGAATACCATATTCACACCATCCATTCAACCATCTACATCATTGTTGTCAAGTTTAACTCCTGACTCAGCTAGTCTGGATGCTTGGGGAGAAGAAGACCTGATCAAGATCAATGTCCTAGCCATGGAAAAGGCCAAAGAGAAATAGGTTATGAGGAATCCTCTCTTCTTGGAATTAGTAAAAATTCTGAATGACCTAGTACCTGTGGACAAGAAAGTAGGAAAAATTTAGACAGTTGATGCAATGAATGCATTCTAGCAGCAAGAGATAAAGAATCTTCAATTTGTATATCTAGATGTATATATGGAGTAAGTATCTAGAGACTTAAAATTTTGACACCTTTGTCATTAATGTCAAAAGGGGAGTAATATACAAGGAATATGTGTATATATGGGGAGTAGTATATATTATAAAGTATAATGATATAATGGTCTGAAGTTAGTCAATTTTGAGTAACTTGGCCACATTCCTTTGTTGCCATTAATGAAAAAGGGGGAGATTGTTGGAAAGTTGACTCCCAGGGAGTATATGGCTTATTTTGTGTTGTCATTATGGCAACAAAGTCATATGAATTTTTGACAGTAAACTATGAAGTGAAAATTGACTAAGTGCAGAAGACATAACAGAATAGTGACTCACAGTCGATCAAGGCATTAGAGCACGTGCATACGACCACATTAGGATATGTGTGTTTAGAATTAAGATCTATGGTATGTTATTATGATTACCCTATACACACATGGTATAGAATGGAAGTATGGACAAGTTACAAAAAGAACAAGTACACCAACATTCCAGAATACAGAGTATGAAGCCGACTTCATTGTTTTGACTAGCGTGTAATATTTTGTTATGTAAAGGTTAAGAGCCTATTGTAATAAGTTTGTTATCATGTGTTAAACATTGTTGTAAACACGCTTAAGCCAATTTTTTTGGAAGAATTGTGTATTATGTTTTTGGGCCGACTAAGGTCTTGTTTATAGTCGCGTCTATTCAGGCATAAAGATATATATGTAATGCAAAGATACATTTGAAGTGTCATAAAAATAGTTAGAGAAGATGTATAGAAGAGTAGAATGAAGTTATTAGTATGAGATAGATCCCTTAAAGAAGTTAAGAGCATAAGCGCATAACTGGAACTGATCAGACATCTGTGTCACATACAACAATTCACTTTTGGATATAGTGCATATCTATTCTCAGGAGGTTGTAGCCTTCTTTCTCTTTGAGAAATGAGCTCTTGGATAGTGAGTCCTCACCCATAACAGGGTTGTTTTTAAAATAATCCTAATAGGGTCAGACCCTTAACCAAGTCATTATACTTACATTGTAAAGACTGCTCTTAACACGGCAAAGGAACTCTAACAGGTTCATTATACTAGTACAGTATTTGTGGGTACTAATTCCCACTGGGGTTTTCCTCTAATCAAGGTTTCCCCATAATCATATCTTGTGTTATGTGATCTTGTGTTAAGCTTCAAGTGTTATATGATTGATCTATGTTTAAGTTTCTGAATTTGAATAATTAGCTAAACACTGATTCACCCCCCCTCTCAGTGTTTCCAACAGATTATCCAAGAGGAACCGACCTAGAATCTAGAGGCTTCACTTTAGTTAGTAGAGGTCCCATAACCTAGAATTGATTCCCATGTTATACTATATTTTTAGGCTCAAGCGCTTAGCAGGGTGCAAAATTTAGTGTATAACAGTTCTAGCACGCCCGGTTGGAATACAAAAAGAAGTCCATATTTCAAGACTATCTTATTGTTGGAAAGTTGAATCCTAGGGAGTATATGACTTATTATGTGTTGTCATTATGGCAAAAAAGTCATATGAAGTTTTTACAACAAAATTTGTAGTGGAAATTGACTAAGTATAGAAGACAAGACAGAACAGAGATACATAGATGATCAGAGCACCAGTGCACGTGCGTATGACCAATTTAGACTAAGCGCCTTTAGAAATAAGCTCTATGATATGTTTTTATGCTTACCCTATACACACATGGTATGGAATGTCAGTATGGATAAGTTACAAAATGAACAAGTACACTAGCAGTTTAGAATATAGAGTATGAAGCCGACTTTAGGTTTTTAATTAGCGTGTAATATTTTGTTGTTTATTGTAATTAGTTTGTAATCATGTATTAAAAATTATTGTAAACACGCTTAAGCCAATTTGTTTGGAAGCATTGTGAATGTGTTTTTTGGGCTGACTAAGGTCTTGTTTATAGTCGCATCTATTCAGGCGCGCGCACACACACACACACACACACACACACACACACATATGCAATATAAAGGTATATTACAAGTGTCAAAAAAAGATGCAGAGAAGAGATATAAAAGAATAGTATAAATATGTCAGTATGAGAAAGATCCCTTAAAGAAGATAAGATCTTAAGCGCATAACCAGAACTGATCAGACTTCTGTGTCATATACAACAATTCACTTTTGGATATAGTGCATATCTATTCTCAGGAGGTTGTAGCCTTCTTTCTCATTGAGCAGTGAGCTCTTGGATAGTGAGTCCTCACCCCTAACAGGGTTGTTTGTAAAGACTCCTAACAGGGTCAGGCCTTTAACCAGGTCTTTGTACTTGCATTGTAAAGACTGCTCCTAACAGGGCAAAGTAACTTTAACAGGTTCATTATACTAGTGCAATATTTATGGGTACTTATTCCCACTGGGGTTTTCCTCTAATCAAGGTTTCCCCATAATCATATCATGTGTTATGTGTTCTTTTGTTAAACTCCAATTGATATACATTTGATTTATGTTTAAAGTTTCTGAAATAAAATAAATAGTTAAACACTGATTCACCCCCCCTCTCAATGTTTCCAACAATTGGTATCAGAGCTCTGGTCCTCTGAAAGAAAGTTTAACCACTTGAGGAGATCATGGATTCAGTAGAAGTAAAACATCTGAAAAATAATCTTGAAGCAGCCCTTGAAGATCTAGACAGATCTGAAAAAGAAAATGAGGAACTTAAACTAAAAGTTGATGGCTCACAAATGCTTATCAAAAAGTTAAGAAAAAATTTGAAAGATTGCTCTACAAATGATTTGGGTAAAATGGTCAAGAAACTGAATGAAGACAATTTATCATTAAAGGATAAGATAGAAGAATTGAATGATTAGTTAACTGATAGCCTAACAGCTATTGAAGAGAAGAACAAAGAAAATAAAAAGTTAGATGAAGAACTCATGCAAGCTAATATGAAAATCTTTGAATTGGAAAACATCAAGAATAAGATTGAATCTGAATTATCAGGAGCAAAAGACAATATTGATAAAATACACACAAGTTCTGATCTAATTCAATCACAACTTTATGCATAGAAACTTAAAGGTGATACCATTGGTATGGGATACAGTATAGCTCAAACTGAAATCAACTCAATACAAGAAACAAAGAAGCACAAGAAGCATCCACAGAAGAAAGGAAAGAGGAGAACATAGCAGAGACTAAAACTGAACCACCTAAAGATGAACTCAAGAAAGTTAACAAAACTTTTTATGCTTGTAACAAGCATGGACACTTGGAAAGAGTTTGTAAAGAAGTAAGACCTTTTAATGGTTATTATTACTCCTGTAACAAGTTTGGTCACATGGCTATTCATTGTAGGACAAATCAAATAAATTAGTCACAACTGAACCAAAGGAATCAAACTCAATATAATCAGAGAAATCAACATCAAAGAAACTTACAAAATGCTATATGTCAGATATGTAATTACAATGGACACACAGCTAAACAATGCAACATAATGAAGAATAACATCAGACCTCCTATCATCTATCACTCATGTGGAAAAGTTGGACACATCTCAAGGTTCTACAAGTCAAGAACACAAGGTCAAGAGAATCCTAAAAAGTCTCTATTTGAAGAATAAGGAGAAGTTAAGTTTGTGCAAGCTAAAGCTAATTCAGATAAAATATGGATTGAAGTAAAGAAGGATAATGAAGAGAACAAGGTAGTAGATGCATCCTCAGTGGACACACCTTCTACTTCTGGATAGTTAACCCTCATGGTCTTAGGGGGAGCTATTCTATCTCTGAACCCCTGCGTGGCTGGTATACTCATCTCTAAGTATGCGCCTTTGTATTCATGTCAGTGATAACAAAATAATGCAATATACATTCATGCATTATCTATACTACATTCTGAATAAAGTTTGAAAGTCTCAGTGAAAGCACTTACGACATTAAATACAAATTTTTTTTATATAAATCAGTGGATTGATTGGTTATTCTCATTGTTTACATTTGAGATCATAAAATTTGCAGAGAATAGGAGCACTAAGCATCAAAGCATTCAAAGGTATCAATTTGATCAGTTTGTGAATAGATTGCAAGTTAAAATAGAACCCTAGCAGTCATGTCATTTTGAATCGCCATGAAACCCTAATTATCCAAACAATAAGTAAGTATGGCCACTCCAATTGTATTCAACATTATTGAAAGGAAAACATTTGTGTTTAAAAAGCATCCCTTAAAGTCCATACTAGATGATGTAGAAGGAGCATTTTCTAAAACTCCACTAGGAGTTGTGCATGTAGAAGACATTCATGCGTACATATACTATAAAAGGAAATAATTGGAGATAACAGTATTGCTACTCTCATGGCCTCAATGATGAAACTAAACTATTCATTCAAGGATGAATATGTGCATCTCACTAATAACCCTATCTTTTAGTAATTTAATGTGCATGAGTTTTACGAGCCAGAATGGGTGAAAATCTTATTGAGCAGGATACATGATGACCTATATTGGATTGGTGAGGTTCCTGTCTGCATCACTATAGACCTAATTCATGAAATGAATGGACTTTCCAAAATTGGACCAGTTCTTCCTACTGGTAAGGATGCGAAGAAGTAGGTTGAACAAGCATGTTTATCAAGAAGTGATAGGTGCGGTATGACAATTGATCCTATTAAGGAGGATGATATCAAACTACTCACTATGATACTTGGATACAAGTTTTAGCAAAAAAGAAGACTGAATAGTGTGTCCGCAACAACAGTTCTGGTAGCAATAAGGATGGTGAGAGATAACACTCAGTACAATCTATGTGAACTATTGCGCACATAGATGGTTGAGAACATTCAAGCTATTAAGCATGACAAGAGAAATATATTCAGGTTTGGCTCATTAATCATCTATCTATACTTCCACATAGTAGGTAAAGTTGCCAATCTTTACCTAGACAAGAGTAAACCTACTATGTCCCAGATATCACTCAAGGATACATCAGAGAGAAACGTGAAGGACTCTATGGACATGGATATCAAAACATTAAGGATCAAGATGCATAAGAGGTTCAGGATACCTGAGAAGACAATTGAGAAATACAAAGACACCATATGCTTCATGGTCGAGACTGACTATACTTGCATGGAGGCAGTTGAGCCTAGAACAAAATGGATTCACCCTCTCGGTTATGAAGTTGAAGAACATGTTTTGGAAGGTTATGCACAAGTCCTCCTATCTGCGCCCAAGGATCCCAATGAACCTAGATGGGATACTTACAGAGAAAAGACAAATCAAGTTGATTTTGTCTTATACAGTGCTGACAACAAAAGGAAGGCATCAAGGATTACCT
Organism: Thuja plicata; assembly: GCA_018584345.1. Classification (NCBI taxonomy): domain Eukaryota; kingdom Viridiplantae; phylum Streptophyta; class Pinopsida; order Cupressales; family Cupressaceae; genus Thuja; species Thuja plicata. The sequence goes on along the minus strand of MU227491.1, from coordinate 6,817,219 downwards.
CAAATATCCTAAAAGTTCATAGTGTTACACAAGAAGACCTAGACAGAGCTAGGGAAGCTAAGATTTCCAAAGAACTTGAGAATACTCCCACAAAAGTGAAAATAGAAAAGTCTGTTGATATGCCCAAGAAGAAGAAGAAGAAATCAAATGAAGACACATCTGCACCATCAACCACCATTGATCTAGAATCTTCTCCACCTTCTGTACCCAGCAAGTTGACTAGAAGGAAGAAGAAAGTTCCTACGAGTCATCCATCCTCAAGGACCACACAAAGCAAGGTAAAGAACACACAAGCCCCTCCTGAGGTAGGATTCAAGCCCAGTCTAACAATCCTAAAGAATAGAATTGTTAATGAAGTAAGACTAGAATCTATAAAGAATGTTTATGATAAGTATCAAGGGATAGACAAATCAAAAATTCATTCAATGATTATATCTCATATGGTTAAGTTCAAGAAGTCACTATTGGAACTCAAGACAATTATACCAGATAAACTATGGAACATACTAGACATATTAAAAAGGCAAGCAATTGAAGAGGATATGAGGATAAGAGAAGAAACATTAGATAGTCTTCTCCATGTTTGCTCGCATGATGAGAAAGCTATACTACTGGACTTAGTTAAACCTCATCTCAGAACCAAAACTAGAACACTTCATATCATGAATAAAGAGTATGATTTGGTTAGTGAAGAGACTCAGAATGCTTTTGAGAAGGTATTTCTAGATAGCCATATGTATCCTTCAATGAAGCCTACAACAAAGGTAACTCCAGTTCCTCCCAAATAGGTAAAAGAACCAGTGATTCAAAATGCACCTACGACAGGTCCACAAGTTTCAATAGCTTTTGATATAGTAAAAGATTTAGGAGATACTATAGTGATTGATGATATCAAGATATCCATGACCTCTTCTGACAATGATATGGACAAAGTTGAAAAAGCATTTGTAAGCACTGAAGAGACAAAGGAGGTATGCATTGATGACACATATTTAAAACAAGATGAAGTTCCCTCTAAAGATTCAATAGATTTGAATAAAGAGGAAGATAATGAAACTAATGAGACACTAGTCATGGAGATCCTAGTAAAAAGTGAATGCATGGATACTAGTCAGAATACTATATTCACACCATCCATTCAACCATCAATTTCATTATTGTCAAGTTTAACTCCCGACTCAGCTAGTCTAGATGCATGGGGAGAAGAAGAATTGACCAAGATCAGTGTCCTAGCCATGGAAAAATCCAAAGAGAAACAAGTTATGGGAAACCCTCCCTTTTTGGAATTAGTGAACATTATGAATGACCTAGTTCTTGCAGACAAGAAAGTGGCTAAAATTCAGTCAGTTGATGATGTAGATAGCATCCTAACAAGCTTCAAAGAACACTTTACAAGTTTAGTAGACTCAACTACTAGAATTGCAGAAGATGAGTATAAAAAGGAAAGATTGAATGAAATGATAAAGAATTTTTCCTTAGATTTAATGTCATTAAAGATTGGTCAGACAATGTTGAAAGAGTTGGCATCAAAAGGCAGAAAGGTTATAGCAAATTGCATGGACAAAGGAAAACTCACCTCTGAACATATCAAAAAGATAGAAGAGGCAGATATCTTGGTTGATAACATAAGACAATTAGTTGAAACATCATCCCAAGACATAAACATCTGCAACAATATATATCAAGGTCAGATAGACAAGATAGAAAAAGCTAAAATGAAGATTAGTAAGATAAGGATCAGGCAGACTCAACTGAGAAATGCACTTGCGCATTCCTTAGCAGTTCTAGATGAGAAAATTAAATAGATTGATGCAACCTTTGCTACCTATGATCAAGGACCCAACATGGATTTGACAAAGATGGAAAACCTTACATATTCCTTATGCGTCCATCTACAAACAATTGATGCACTAAAGGCATTCTGGCAGCAAGAGATGAAGAATCTGCAGATAGCCTATCCAGATGTATACATGGAGTAAGTATCTAGAGACTTACAATTTTGACACCTTTGTCAT